>JANHFX010027741.1:0-35628 GCA_027560015.1 Chloroceryle amazona
GAGAAAAAGGGGGGGAGAAAAAAGGGGGGAGAAATAGGGAAGGAGAGAGAGGAGAGAAAAGAGCAAATCAAATCAAAGCAAAGTGAAAGAAAAAAGAGAGAAGAGATCCATCCGCAGTGCTGCAGCTTTATAACCTGGCCCAAGCACGAGCCTTCAGAGTGGCATTTGAGGCTTATTCATCCCCACTGAGAGCTGGGAGGATGATAAAACAATAGGAAAATAACCAGCAGATGCTCGCCAGAGAAATTTTTTCCATTTGTAGTGAGGTTAGAAACAAATAATCAAAACAAGATCCTGTGCAACTTTTGCTTTTTCCACAAAGTTCTCCCTGCCAAAAGACTCCGTGTCCCATGGATCCGGTAAAGCTGCTGGCCTGGAGCAGCCACCAGAGGAGAGCCATGCTGTGAGTGCACAGGGACTGCAGCACGGTGTCTTCTCCTGGCCTTTCTGTTGCTCCCCACCTCTGCTGTGAAGCCACTTTCCCTGCCTCTTGCAAGATTTCGCTGTCACCCCCTGCCACTGCTGTCAGGGTCCCCAGACCTAGGCTGTGTTCAGTCCTACATCAATCCACTGAGAGTCAGCCCACCCACAGCAACTCCTTCAACGCCTCCACTAAGGAACTTGACATGGGTTACAAACTGTTACACTGCCCTCCTGAATGGAGAGGGTGTGATCCTAGCAGGTAAGAGTTACCCCTGTGGCTTTAGTGTAACCTCCAGACTAAAGGAGGACTCCACAGAGTAAACATAAAGGATGTAACCTTTCAAACCATGGTGTTTACATTGTAAAATCACTTGGCTACGTCACAAGACAAACACCTCAGAGCAAAGGCACGATCTTGATTGCAGAGCAGAAGCTCATCAGATCAGAGCTTAGCTCTGGGCAGCTCACAGGCTGCAGAGTCCACCGTGCTTCATAGAATCACAGGATGGCAGAGTCACTGAATATTTAAGGTTGGAAAAGACGTCTAAGATCATCAAGTCCAACCGTCAACACTACCACCATAACCACTAAACCATGTCCCAGAGTGCCACGTCTATGTGTTTTTTGAACCCCTCCAGGGATGGTGAGTCCACCTCCTCCCTGGGCAGCCTGTTCCAAGGCCTCACCACTCTCTCAATATACAATTTTTTCCTAATATCCAACCTGAACCCCTCCTGCTGTGACTTCAGCCCATCACTAGTTACCTGGGAGAAGAAACCAACACCCACCTCACTCCAACCTCCCTTCAGATGGCTGTGGAGAGCAGCTGAGCCTCCTCTTCTCCGAACTGAACAATCCCAGGTCCCTCCGCTACTCCTCGTGATGCACCGTGCATCAAATGTAATCTGGGTGTTCCCGAGCTGTGGATTTCCACAATTCAGTTGCACTCTCAGACATTCAGTAGAGAGAAGCAGAAGGCAAAATTACACGGTCTCTAGCTGAGATTGCAGACAACTTCATCAGCAACATTAGGGGGAAAAGGTAATTATACCATGGAGTTAGGTTTTTGTTTTAGCAAGTGAGGTTAACATTAACACTTCCCGAGCCAGGTGAACTCAGAGACTCAAAAGCTATCGTAAATTAGATGAAACAATTGCAAATGAGGTTCAGTCAACGGCCTATTTCAAATGAGATGAGCATGCTTGAAGTGTTTTGGGGCTCAATTATTAATCTAAATAAAAAGCAGAGATAATCCTTCAAAAAGTACATGTGCATACAATGTGTTTATCTTGATAGAGTTGCCCATGGAATACTCTGCAGTATGAAATTAACATAAACAATCTTAATGTTTGCAGCTCTCTTAATCTTATTAATGCTTTCATTGAACACAAATACCAACAGCCAGCTTTCTGAATACTTTCCCACCCAGGAATATGAAACCAAAGGAGACTGATTTGATTCATTGCTCTCGCCATTGTGCTTAAAGATGTGGAACTGAGCTTGCTTAACAACTTTGATAAGCAAGATTTCACGCTGCAAGTTTTCCTCCTTCATTAGTAGCATGAACTCAGAGAGACAACAAAGATATAAATAAAAATATGCAACGTCATCCACACAACATTCTTTCCTCTCTGGCCTACTGCAGGAGGACAGGGTATGTCTCCAGCCTCGGCCTTTCTGGAAATCAAATGAGCCTTGTGACTCTGAGCAATCCTTTTGCTAAAGTGTTGTCAGCGTGATCTTCAAGGTGTAGGACGGAAAGCAGAAACGTAGCTGCGCTGTATTCACACTGCACTCCAAACTGAGAGAGAATGGAAAAATTAAGAGCAGACTGGAAAAATAAAATCCCTGTTTCTAAACAATGAGAGCTGTGAGATATCCACTGGTTTCGCTTTGGTTTGTTTTTTTCCATGTTAAAAAAGTCTATTTGTTTTAAGGTGTATTTATAGAAGGTATTCTCCTGGTTTGCATTTCACTGTGCCTCTGATTTTAACTGATGCCCTCCTGTGGCTATAGGCAGGGAGAGGTGGCAGTTCAGAGGGGGACTTGAGCTGAAGGGCATGGGGTAGGTGACCAGCCCACTTCCCACGGGGACCTCTGAGCCGGGGCAGGGCTGGAGAGAGCCTGTGCATGGGTGGCTCCAGCTGTTCTGCCCTGGACTGCAGACCATTCCTCTCCTGGAAATCTGGATGTTAAAGCCTGAGCTTTCATTGAGCAGGAGTAGCCCCCAGCTGTAGATTGAGAGAGTCTCTCGACTTTTTGAAATGTCACATATTCATTGCCTCAAGAATTTGCACCAGCAGATGGAAAATGTGGGAAATTGTCCTAACCTAATGAGCCCCATCTTACTTCTTGTCCAGGAAAGCTGGCTATTTCCTCACAGGGAGGACTGAGGGTATAACACTCCAGATATAAAAGACCATCTTTTTCCATCCTCGGAATTACTGAACTCCCATGAGGCCTGGGGATGTTTTCATAATTATTTCCAGTTTCTAAAATTTCTTGTAAATAGAGACTCCTCAGCCCCCCCGACAGGAACAGACTGAACGGGGCTCGAGCGCTGATGCACAACTGGCACCTGCGTTCCCCCTGCTCAGCTTGGCTGCCTGGGGGATTTCTGGCCCCGGCCATCAGGTCCCCCTGGGGGCAACAACTGGGTACCTTGGTGGGACCCTTCCCAGGATAACACGCACGGATAACAGCACTCTGCTCAAGGGGGACAGAGCTGGGAGGGCTCTGGCTGTGCCTGCTGCACTGTGCCGGCCGCGCTCTGGCTGGCAGGGCAATGCCTGAGGGGTTTTGCTTCTCAGCACAGACCCAGCCCCTTGAGCCAGTATGGTTCCCAATGGCTAAGCTATCTTTTATGGGCTTTGCCATTTCAGTTTAAAATGTCCAAGAAAACCTCTGATGGCTCTGCTTCAGCCCAGCAGGTCATGAAAGGTCAATGCAGCATGTCCTGGGATGCACAGGAGAGCAGGTGAGGCTGCTTGAGGGTGCAAAGGCTGCCAGGATACTGCCAGAGTGTTATGCAATGGGAGGCAGTCAAACAAGATGAGCATCATCCTTCTCAGGGGTCCTGGGAAGGAGGAGATACCTCCAGAACTTTAGGCACACTGTTTCAGAGGGAAACAAGATCTGGAAAGAAGAGGGGTGAGTAGTGAACTCAGTGCCATGGGGGCAGCCAGGAAACAAGGAGATAGGTGTGAACTGAGGAGCTAAGCTGTTTGAAGTGTAGATGACATCCTAAAGTGCAAAAGGTGATACTGCTGCCTGGAATTAGTAATATTATTCAATGCATTGAATAGAATATTCAATAAAAAAGCTGAATTTGTACTGACTTTACTGAATGGTCTCTATGGAACTGCCTGCTTACACAGCCTCCCCCAACCTCTCCTTCACAACTCCATGAAAAGTCTCATAAATTATCCTTGTGTGACAGGGACTGAGCGCTTGATAAAAATGTCCGTGTGACACAAATATCTTTTGATTACACTCTAAAAACTCACAAGTAGTTCCAGAGGGCTCTAGATTATTGGGTAAAGGGGTTTCAAAGAAAGGGGAAGTAATCTGCAAACAAAGAAACTAGGAAACCACTGAGATGCGAAGGCAAATCTGTGCTGCACGAAGCTGACCATCTGGAACAAGTTACTGAAGAGGAGATGTGGGATCACAGGGATTGTTTCTGGAAAAGGAGGGGCTTGAGGGGCATGGAAAAAACCAAACACAGTTGAATTAAGAGCCAGCCACAAGCACTGAGCCAGATGGCTTTTTCTCTTCTTCTATGTTCTCATGTTTCTATATCTCTGCTAATCGCTTTAGCACGGGAGAAGTACATAAAGCAAGATGTTAAGAAGGAAACAGAGGGACCTCGATAAGACAAAAAGAACTTTGCTTCTATCGTGTGCCTTTCTGTGCTACAAACTGCAATTCAAAACAGGGATGTCTCTCTTATGCAAGAGTACATCTGGTGCTGTTCCGAAGTCTTTAGGCAAAGAAACTCTTTCCAGACAGTGCAAAGCAATCATTTGATTGTTTTGACAGGTTTCCAGCTGTTAGCCATATATTTGTTTTATAGCAAATTTTAGGTTAGTTCCTAGAATTTAAAACATATTCAATCTGCTTTTGTTTTACAATCTGTAAACACTTTTAGAGCTCTATTTTTTATTTAATAATAGATAGGCACAACACAGCTGTTCTCCAGTGGCCTGTATTTTCAGCATAATCTTATTCTTTCCTACACACGCTGTTCAGAGTTTAAAATACCCTAGAAGAACACGGGCCAAAACACCAGCAGGCCAAATGTGTTCCGAAATAAGCAAGGCAAATGATTTTTAATTCATATCTGCAAGAGGGTGACACAGTACCCGTGGCCACAGAGGATGGCTGGGGTACAGCTGGTACAGGAATATGTTCCTATGGCTCAGCAGAAGATACTCAAGGTGGTACAAGGGGTATGAACAACATAAGCAGGTCACCACAGAGGCTCTTGGACAACTGCACATGGTTTCTCAGAAAGGCCAATTACAGCAGGTCAAGTGCTGCAGCAACACAATTAGAACTGCTAGAGTAGCTGAGGCAGCTCAGTCAGAGCTGGTGTCCCGGCGTGGCACGTCCCCGTGTCACATAACCCCGCTGTGAGAAGAGCTGAGGGGAGAAAGAGCCTGGGTAGCACAGCTGCCCAGCTGAAGTTAAACATTGCTGCCTGCAGAGCCAGGTCAGAGGGCCAGGTCAGAACCTCTGTTTAATGATGTCCTCTGCTGTGCCCTGAACTCTCGTTCAGCAGGGTACATGATGATCTTCCCACCCAGCAATAAAACCCCCATTTTTTACTTTGACTTCAGTTTATACTTCAGATGCTGTGATCAAATGACCTCCCAGCACTCAGGAATGCAATGTGCTGTTATGATGAATGCCATGGGCCCCTGGAACTAGGCTGGTACCCAAGCTACGTTACAAATGCTTGCATGTAATCTTCCTCCAGAGAGCCTCCCCTGACAGACTGTAACACTCCTCTTTGGACACGCTGGGCTCACGTTCCTGCCTGTAAACACTGCACATCCACAAATCAACCCCATACTCCGGCGGGATAAGCAACAGCAACGAGTCCAAATTCACCTTCTGACAGGTTGGTGCAAACACAATTCTTTTCTTGGTGCCAAGTCATTCTTCATGGAAAGAATTTGTTCCCAGAAAATCTTCCTGCCCTTACTTACAAAGCTTTGAGACGGGAAATCCTGTCAGCAGTGGGCTTGACAAGCTTTTCTCTTTTATATACTCCCATTAATAACTCAATCCTTCTCAAAAACTACTCAGCTGTTCAAAACAAGCTGCCCACGTGCACAGGGACAGCTCTGCAGATGCTGGCCAGGACCGTTCATCTTGGGAATCCTAAATCCCTGCCTCCAGACCTAGGTGGCTCAGCCTTTTGTGGGGTTCAGCTGGGAAAGAAATGGTCATTTCAGGTCCTTCTTCTGCTGTCAGCTTTCCTTTCCCCTTTGACACTTTCCAGTTAACTCCTTCTTTGGGATAGCTGGGTCTGGGAACAGCCATCCCATGAGCTCTTCTGCATCTGGAAAGCCACCTAAGATAAGGTTACCAGAGCAGTACTGGGTGGAAGGGGTGGTGGGCAGAGCAAACTTGCTTTATTTTATAAACCACGCTTTATTTTTTAGTATTATTATTGTTGCCCTTAGGGTGGACCAAGATGTATAACCATGGCACACAAAATGGTCACATCCCCTAGAAGCTTGCACTGTAAATAGAAATATTCAGCATCAACGGAGTCTGAACAAGAGGTGAGAAGTAGGGAAATAGTCACTCATGGGTTGTTCTGTGAGCGAGGACCTAATTTATACTGGAAGAGAAAGAAGCACACTGCCCAAGAGTGCTACATGGTCAGACAAGGGCAGCACTGTGGGCAGGCATAGGGGTGCGTTTGTTAAGACAGTGATGATTTTGCAAGAAGATTTTGGTGCTAGAAGCAAGAGAGTTGTAACCTTCCTGATCCCAGCTGGGCTCTTGGGAAAAAAAAAAGCTATTTACATTCTTCAGAAATAAACAGGGCTGCATCAAAGCTAAGACTGGACCTACCACCAGTCTCTTCTCCTAACCTCCGAGACCCCAGATTTTAGCTCAAGAGGGTGACCTTATTCCTCAAAGTAATCCTAGAAAAACTGAAGTAAAGAACGGCTGTGTATCAAAACACATCCTAAGAAGTTAGGAGAACTGTAGGCATTATTAGGCTGCTAAAGGCAAGCTGGGATTTATAAAATAGCTTCCCACAGGCATGGATCCAAAGCCTGTTGAAGTTAATGGGAGTCCTTCCTCTGACTTCAGTGGGATTAGGAGGAGGCCTCCCAGCCATCCCACCAAGGCTCCTATACAACTGACAACAAGGTTAAAGGATCCACCCTGCACAGAGGGTCACCTTGCACCACGGAAGAGGTTCCATCAGAAGCTCCTTCCAAGGCCTGTAGAAAAGGGTTATGGAGTGGATGTGTGGCTCATGTCAGCACAGGAGGCCACCTCCTGAAACAAAAATCTCATCAGAGAGTTTTTAACACATCTCTCAGGGTATTCCTAGCACTCCAGGAGTTAAAGAGTCTCTGTAGATTTGCATGAAACTCACTTTGTCTCCTTGACAAAGGACTCGCCCTTGCAGTAAAATCAGAAGCTAAAGAAGCTGCCACTCTCTGCACCTTTTTCTGCATGTTGCATTCAAGACAGTCACACTCATAAAAGGTGGCTTCTCACACCACCTCCTCCTCCTCTCTGCAGGACACCCCTCAGCCACAAGGAAATTTTTTGCAAACTTTGGCACAGTCTGTGCTCTAGCAAGTCATGGGGGCAAACCAACCGGGCACGGTCAATGGGAGCAGGCAGCTCGCAAACCAGTGCGGTGTATCAGCAGTGACCAAGGAAGAAGAGCCATCCAGACAGCCCTGCACAAAAGATTGAGAAAAATAAAACTGATCTGCTGGTGAAGGAGTTTACAGGGGAGTATTTAACTTTTACCATGCTTCTTTAACTGGTTGATAAAGACCAAGAGCTTGAAGTAGAAGGACACGGAGCTGTGCTCCATTCTCTAGGATTACATCTTCCAGTACATGCTTAGAAAAATGCATGAATTCTGCAAATTCCCTTAAAGAAGGTCAAGAAAAGCTATACATTACTGCCTTGGCAATAAAACATGCCCATAAATATTGGAGAAAACCAAATAATCTGACAGCTCACTCTGCTGCACGGGGCAATGACTGTACCAGAGACTATGGTGACGGTGGACTGGACACCAACATAGGCACCTTTTTAATACAAAGCATCATTGTATATCATCCATGTGACCACCTCAGTGAAGTGATAGGAGAAATTGTGATTTAAGAACCTGTGTTGGCTGATGACATTCCTCTGGGCAGACAGGCACAGGACAGAACGGACCCACTGTGCAAAGGAGACCCCCCCAGAGCTAACTCAGGGTTATCGCTTCCATTTGAGCAGCTGTGGGTGGGAAGTGGCAGGCATCTCCTAGCATGCATTTACACAGCAGGGGAAGAGTCCTCCCTGCCTTGGTTTTTTCATCTAAATCCCCCTGTCATGCCTGAGAAATAAATCAGAAATAGACCAAACATTTCACTTCAGTTGCTCCCTTACACACCTGCTGGCTAGAAAACTGCCATGCCTGAATGAGAGCTGTGTTTGTCTTACCCAGTAACAAAGACAACTTTGCTTTCTGAGAAGTATATTTGTATATTGCCAATTATCTTTTCCATGAGTACAGCAGCTAAAGTTTACATGGAAAAACAGACAAAAGGCTGTCATTAAAACGGGTCCCAAGAACCTTCCAAATGATTCACAGTGGTCTTGTCCTAATTAAAATCGAATGCAAAACCAAACACGCTTGCAATTTGCTAGCATAATACTGGGTATTTATGAAGTTTGTCAGCCTGGCCCATGTGACAAAAAATAAGCACTTGCAGTTGAAGTTGAAAATCTTAATCGTGCAGTGGAAACTGCTCAAATTGAATTAGCTCTGTAGAGAATGAAATGAGTATTTGATGTTACAAATCCTTACTTAGAGTGGCTTGTTACCTCCCTGGGAAAAAGTGAGATGTCACTGTGCCCCATAGGTAAACATCTCACGTACAGACACTTCAGCCCTAAGTCATAATGCTGCTCTGGATCCCACTCCGCCTGCTCTCAGTGCTATTATGCACAGTTTCAGGTTTATGCCAGGAAAAGAAGAGGAAAGGGATATTTCTTTTTAATGTAATGCATTTTTCTTTCTATTTCAACGTGAGGATGGACTAACTAGAGGCCACAAAAAAGCTAGAGATAGGTTATGGGCCATGAAGATGGCTGGAGAAACTGAGTCACTGCATCCCTGCTATAAAAGCATCGGCTTCACTTCACCCAGTAAGATGCTTAGAGCAACTGTAGACTGGGTCTGTAGCAAACAAGCAGTCTAAAACAGATAACTTACAGAGGAAAAAAAATAAAACACCTACAAATACTAACACAAACAATGAAATCCCTAGGAATCCAGCAGGGAATTTAGACAATACTAAACTTGAGTAGAACACAGAATTCCCTGTTACAGACTGGATGTCCATACACCCCGCGGGATGGGGTCAAGCATCTCTGAGTAGGGGGATTCTGGATATTTCTTCAGAGATGTCTGAGCCCATCCCATCAAGTGTGGACACCTAACTTTTTATTAACAAAAACCAAGGTGGAGGAAGGAGGCTGCAGTTCTGAGTATCCGAGGGAATTAATTCAGGACTTGCACCCCTGGGGACCCAAAGCCAGAAATCCTTCAGCTAAAAGGTGAGAGAGGTGAACCTCAGGAGAGAAAGGGACGGAGAAGACTTAGAGAAAACAGAATGGTTTTGGTAAGGACATTTGAGAAGGAAGAGGGAACACTGTGGCTCCCCCTTGTGAGACTGAGCCTGTTGTTTATATTAAGCAGTCACGGATAAGAGGCAGAAACTGTCCTGCAGCAATGAGAGGGTGGCAGCAGCCCTGATGTCACTTTGTGCTGTCCTGTCCTTTGCCAGGAACGTGTATATTCTGTGTCTCATGGACTGGGCACCTCGGTGAGCTCGGCACCGCTCCAGCTATTTCCCCAATCTGACCTGGCAGCGAGGGAAGCCCTGTACCTTCTGTCCTGGACTGAGAATCTCTCAGCAGGCAGCATAAGAGCTCCAGGGAAATGTCCAGGAAGAGTAAGTACTAAATTACCTCTGGACTAGATACCTCCAGGCTAAATTAATTTCTGAATATAGCCCTCAAGGACAAATCTTGTTCCAATTTCAAGGAATGACAGACTGCCCCTACACACCAGTGGGTTGTGGAAGGGACAATATTGGTTATCCAGCCCTGGCTGAGGAAACAACTGGGCTGTGATGGTGCATTGCATTACGAATGCCAGCGTACCAACAGAGGGGAGGAGGCACTAGTGGGCACAAGGCCATCATTGTAAAAATCCACTGGAGAGCACTGCCCTGTCCCTGCTGTGAGCCCATCAACACCAGCCTAGCAGCCCACCCTGGCTTCCCAGGAATCCCCCATCCTTCCTTCTGAAGGTCTCCACTGCGTAGGGCCAGGATGGCAACATACCACACGACGACAGAGGCTGCTGCTGACACCTCTCTTCCCTTTGGCTCAGTGCAGAACACTCTGCAGCAGGCAATTGCTCTAATGCCAGCAGCAACATGACAGGTTTCGTGACATCTGGCAGCCAGGTGGAGAGAGGAAGGTTGCCCAAAGCTGGGGAGGGAGGGAGGGTGGAGAGCTCACCTGTGCTCGAGACCCTGGGTCTGCCCCAGACCCTCTTCCAGGAGGATGCAGGCTGTTGCAGAGCTGGTATCTCACTTCACCCCAGTAAAAAGGCTGCAGTAAATGTATCCAGCACCTGTAACTCACCAGCAAGGAGAGCTTCCTAGAGCCTCTGCTCTATCTCTGGTGGGTGAAGGTGGCAAAGCCTGGCACTCTCAAGGACAGAGCATCCCCCAAGTTCTCTTATTCCTAAGACAGAAGGAGAAACAAAATACACGTGACTGATGTTAATTGCTTTGCACAGGCATAACTCCACAAAGGTACTCAGGACTGGTGATGCTGACTGTTAGGTGGTAATTTTTAGGCACTCATGGTCTAAAAAGGAGTTGTTGCTGTTCCTTTTTGTATAGTAACTATTATAGGAAGCCCGGGAATTGACTCAATTCTTCTTGCAATTCAAACCTTAATCTATGGCTTCCGGCATCAGTAGAGGAAGAAAATTGCTGCACGGGTTTTGTGTTACTCAAATTGTCACAGCACTCTGCAGCTCTCTGTGTCCTCAGGTAAACAGCCCTGTCTATCACCAGGAAACAAAGGTTTATGTATCTGTGAGAAGTAATTGCTGGATTAGCAGTAAACTGGACTAGCTGTCACTTTTTGATCTGCTTCAGCTGAAAGCAGCACTCTACAGAATACACGAGAGCACAAAAGCCCACAGTCAGGTATTCTATTTATTGTTCTTTCTTTTAGCAGCCAGGTTTCTAGCCACGAATGCTACACCAGTTACGCAGCAGCAGGTTCCCTTCTGCAGGTGGTATCTACACAAATAACTTCACTAGCGGGGCTGCCGTTACCTTGCTCCGCCACCACCGCAGAAGCCGCTGCAGCTTCTTGTAAAGAATTAAAGCTTCTTTCCTGCCCTCGTAAAACTTCCCAAGTGACTGCACCAGCAACCAGGGTTGATTTTCTTACTCTGCAGGGTCTCCTGCCCTGGCTGGAGGGTGGCCAGAGAGTGACCGGAGCGCAGCCAGAGCTGCTGGCCGCTGGCTGAGCAGATGCTGCCCCCTGTCTGGCTTCTCGTTTCCTGGTCCCACCTGAATTCCAGTTAAGAAATCACTCGCAGTTTTTGTCTCTGCTGGCATGATCGCTCCACCGCAAGCTGGCAGGTATTCCACTAAATTTCCAGAAGGAACATGGCCTTTCTTCCAAAAACTCCAGTCAAAGCCAGTCCTAAATGGTGTAGGCAGAACTCGGACAACCAGGATTGCTTCTGCGTGTGCTTTACTTTTTCTCCATAAACCAATTTCCCCTAAAGCCCCATTCTCTATGGGGTTTACAGAACTCTGCCCAGAGGTGTCAGGGGACTCCAGAGGACAAACTTCCCAACGTGACACCTGCTCCTGCGTGTAGCTGAAAGTGTTTCCAGGGAGTGCTGGAATTATCTCCACGGCAATCAATGCTACTCTGAGCACCCTGATGAATTAGACATCCTAAGCAGGTTGTACAATCCTTATCTTTTTAAAACCTTTCTTCAAGGCTGCTAGCAGTACCCGGCCCTGATTTTTGATATTTTCTCT
The DNA here is from genome assembly GCA_027560015.1 of Chloroceryle amazona. Classification (NCBI taxonomy): domain Eukaryota; kingdom Metazoa; phylum Chordata; class Aves; order Coraciiformes; family Cerylidae; genus Chloroceryle; species Chloroceryle amazona. Next base: position 11,772 of record JANHFX010027741.1, read on the forward strand.
TTAAAAACCAAGGAACTGTTTGCAAGGTGGACTCAGACCACATTGACTGCTGGTAGTCATTGAGTATTTACACTGCAGTGGTAACCAGGGGCTCCTTTATGGATCCAAACCCCATTTTATTAGGCATTGCCCAAACACTGTCCTGGAGGAGTTCATTCAGTAAAAATCTGGAGGCACTAACAATAGTAACTAATACTGAATAAGCATAATTTGAATGCTTCCTGCAATGAACAGGAGGAAGCCAACAACCAGCTCTACAACTGCTGCTCTGTGTGGCCACCACACTCCCAGTTTTGTCCAGGCTTGCACATGGTTTTGCATACATACCCAGGTATCTCTGCCAGAGACTCCAGCTGCAGCTTCTGCACTGGCAAAGCTGAGGAGCAGAGAAGGGCAATTGAGAGAATCATGAGCAGTTCAAAGAACTGGGGAGATTTGCCATCCATTTCTAGACCAGGGGAAGGTAACTGGGGGTGTGATAATAGAGGGGGAAATGTCAACCATCTAACCGTGCAGTCAAAAGGTTAAAAATGGGAATGGACCTGGAAAGACCCAGCTCCTCCAGCAGATGGCTGCACCAAAGCATCGTCTAGAGGCTCAGGGTGCTGTTATCACCTTGCCACTGCAGGACAAGAATGTTCTCAACCGTCTTTTTCCTCTTGCCCTGGCAAAACAAGCAACATCCTGGAGGAGCTGAGAGAACCCGACTTCTGTGTGCAATTCTACAGGCATATAAAACATCTTTGTAGTTGTAAAAGAGTAGGAAAACATTTTACTTGGAAACAGGAGGTAAAATCCTGGCACCTTCAAAGAACCAGGCATTTTGTCATTGCCTTTGCCAGTGAGTCAAGATTGGATCCTCATTTTGCAAGATGGGCATTTTGTCCAAATTCGTGTAACAAAAGTGGTCAAGTAGAGGTGAGCTGAAAATTATTTCCTATTCCACAAAAAATGTTGAAATTTCTGAACAATCGCATCCATCTAAAATAGCAATAAAGTCAGAATCTCAGGTATGCTTAAAAACAGAAAGTCTGCAAAAGATTATCTTTAGATAAGGCATCTTATTATTTTTTTTTTCCTTTTTATGATCAAAACACTTCTACTTTGACTTTAACTGGACTGAAACTTAATTTAATGAGGCTTTTTAAAAGCCTCACTCAGAGTGAAAGTAGGATATGTGAATAACTTTCAGGCATTTTAAGAGAGATTTAAAATTTATTGGAATTGTCCTTTTCCAAGATACAGTTTGAGAAATTAGCACTGTACAGTGCAGAATGATTGTGCTGGCCAGCTTCTGAGCAGCTCTACCACTGTTACACCCTCCCTTCCCCTATGGGATTTTTATGCCCAGGTACCCACTGGGATATGGATAATAAGTCCAACACATCCCAGAAAATGCTGGGTCTCCTACTTTCTTAGAACCTTGCTACGAAATAGCTCTTCACACAGGAGGGAAGAACATTGTTCTCCAGGACTTTGGGAGATCAGGTACATCCCAAGGGAAATCTGTGTAAGCCAGTGCCAAATACTCACAGAAACAGGTCACCACACTGGGATAGGCCAATCCTTCCATTAGCCTTTTAACATCTTATCTTAAAACTGCTGGAAACAAATGGGTCTCCAAATAAATAAGAAAATATTCCTTCTTATTAAATAATGAAGGTCTCATCCCTGCAGTATCTGCAGAGCATCCACTTCAGTGGTAATTAACAATGTCCATTTGTCAAAGCAGCACCCAGGCTACACCGGTGAACTGATTTCTCTTCTTCAGGGCCTGAGCCAAGCCGTGGCACACTAAGGAAGGCTGACAGCAGCTTAGGTAGACATGTGTACTGTAGTATAGCATCCATTTTAAAGAGATAGTTAAAAACAGAAGGAAAAAAGACATCTTCTTCCCTTAGGAGTTCTAATTTAAAATGATTAAGGCTATGCTGGTGCCACACAAAAGGACTCTCGAGCTTATCAGTGTACCAAGCAAGCATTTGGAGTATAAAAATGCCCTGTTTGAAACAAATTTCCTAGCCCAGAGCTTGCTGTTTTCATTTTGGCATACCTTTCATCCTTCTCTTACCCTTTACTTTGTCCTAGCTTGTTATTCCTTCATTCTATTTTAATCTGTTTCATTGTCTTTTGGAATGGTTTCCACTGTCAAGAAAATGCTTTTAGAGCCTGACACCCGTCCATCCAAGCTGCTGGCTGATGCACTGATTGGGATTTCCCTACTATAACTGAATTTGTTTTGAACTTTTCACTTGCTGAGAAGGATGGAAGAACTTATAGGAACTATCAGAGCTGCCAGCCCCTGTGAGAGCTGCTGCCTGCCCAAGCTGCTAGGAGGTGGAAAATAAGAACAAGCTTAAGGACTCACCTGTAAAGACACAAGCCTTGGTGTCCTAGCAAAATGGCAATGATTACACTCAATATTGAGTAACGAGGTTTCCAATAATTCACTCCAGAAAGATGCTTTTAAACATAACAAAGAGTCCATCTTTTTAAAAGCATTTGTCTGTTTAACTAGAGAGCAGAGGCCAGGTAATGGAAGGAGGGACTTGAGAAGGATGCAGCTGCCCGATGTAAGGAAAAACTTTTCTGGGCACAAGATACTGTATTTGCTACTCTGTGAAATGGAAACGCTTGAGAATTCCAGTTCAAACCAAGGAAAATGCCTGGAGACAGAAGCCCATCTATTTTAACACTCTCTGATGTCAGCTGAAAAGCAAGGGCTGAGCAATCTCAAGCTATCAAGCTGAGCTGAATCTGGAGAGAGGCATTCTTGACACATGAGTCATTCAGCTTGTGCCAGCCAGAGCACATCCACACTCAGGCTTGCAAGCTGGGTAAGCTTTTCCAGACAGACCCTGCCCATAGCTGGGGTCAAATGTTATGCCAGATGTAAGAAATAAGAAGAATTGTTGTTCGGATGCAGTCCCGGGGAGTAAATTCAAACATTGCTGACACCTTTTAAAAATTCAAAGCAGAGTTCAAACGTTACAACACAGCTTCCCTGTGACTTCAGCAGCTGGGCCTCTTCCCTTCCTTGCAGGAGCCAAGGACCTGAAGGGCAGCACACCAGGGAGCATCTGAACAAACTCATTTTTTGTTCCAGAGAATGATGATGTGCATTTCGTTGCCCTCAAGTGGCTGACATTAGGTCAGTTCAGAAGGGACACAGCAAAACCAAGCCTTTCCTCCATGGTGGTGCCCCTTTGGCTCTCATTTAGCACCTAGCATATGAACAGGGGAAAGTTCTGGTACCTCCACTAAAGCTAGAGCTGTCACTCATAGGGGGAGAAGTATTTTTAGCAATGTAAACACCAGAAAATTAAGGCTGGGAAAAATTCAGGGTGCACCACCTTATTTCCAAATCTGTGAGCTCACATTTCAGAGGATTTGAGATTTTTTTTCAGCCTTCAAACAGCTGAATTTTTTAGGCCATTTCCTTGTCTTTCAGAGCCAGGCTCTGTTGTTGAGCTGGAAATTGCTAAATAAAGCCAGGAAAGCACTCACCCCCCACTCCAGGAACTCGATTTCTACTGGTATTCTGGCAGGCAGTAGAGCATGCTATCAGAAAGTTAAAATATTTGGCTTTCCTATGGGCAAACCCGATTCCCAGAGGAAGACTGAATTTTACTGACCACATTTCGCTACATAATTTTTAGATAGCTCAGGTCAGAAGTCCGTTTAGTGCAAAGCACTAGGACACCCATCAGTATCTGATTTGCCAAAGGCTCTAACAGCACCTCTGCCCAGTTGCAGCCATCTCAATAAATTCCCTTTCCAAAGTCAGCCTCTGTCACAAGGGAACAGCATTTTCTTCTAGGCTGAGATGTGGGTTACAGGCTGTGCCATTCACCTGGGCGGCTCTGCAGTTCTCATGCCAGCAGTTCTGTTATTTTCAGGGCAATGATAGAATTTGTGTTATAAATGTCAGGATCGAGCCTTCATAAAGCATAGGACTAACATGGAGACAAAACTAAATGAAGAGAACACCTGTGCATGCCTTGTCCTGAGGTGCCCATTCATCCTCTAGGTGGAGAGATGGGCATGTTGCTCATAATGCCATGCTTATCCCTTCAGATATCAATATTTCTCTCCTAAACCAGATCCATCAGTTCATATCTTTTCCAATTATCTCATTAATTCTTTTCAAACTGAACAGACTAGCCTATACTTCCATCAAGGACTGGTGTGCATATTGAATTTTAAAAGGTGTCTTTCTGCCAGTTGTTCAGAGAAGCTGAGCCAATAAATCCTTCCATTGTATTTATCTCTTTACTACACCATTCTTCCCACATGCCATCATTCCCTAAAGCATCTCCACAGCAAACGTAGTAGTTTTTTTGGGAAAGGTACAAGAAACAGTTTGCAGTAAAAAAAACAAAGGTCACTAGAAGAACTTGCTCTCTAGTGTGCTCAAAATAGCTTTTAAAGGCATGGAAGTATTAAAGGTATGAAGTCATTCTAATTTCCAAGTGCATTTATAAAACCTTGCAAGTACATCAGCTGCTTATGCCCCCTCTATCTCTGTAACAATGACAAAGACAATAACTGATTCATTCTTGACAAGACAATTGATAGGTTAATTATGAGAAAACCATTCTTTCACAACTCCTATTTCCTTTCACAGCTGTTGAACATCCTCTTATCTCATTAAAAAGAGCAAATAAATTGGCTTATTTACTTAAATACTTTTTTCCTGCATTCAAAGTAGATAATGTAGATAGGTTTTTAATTATCATTTTCATAGACTATTTCTGCTGTTGAAGTCTAATCCAAAGGAAATATCAAGCCTAGCTATTTGTCATTGGGAAAATCCCAGCAGACAGCTGCACTGTGATCACAACCATGTCCCAAGGACATACTCAGTTAAATCCCCATGGGAGATTAAACTCCCTGTCTTGGTGACTCCCCTGGTTGCTCTGAGGCTCAGAAGGTACTTGTCATTTGATTTTGCTTCTCCTTCTCCTCCTCTTACCTTAAAATTGAGGAGAGTACTGAAATGAAAGTTGACTTTTTTTTTCCCCCCCTTCTTTGCCAGGCAACTGTGGTTGTTACACTTGCCATTTGCCAAAGCTGGGAGCTACACAAACCCCCCCTGCCAGCATCAGAACCACCCTCTGCTGCAATTCCAGCCCAGGGAATCTGCATGTTAAGGACAAAGAGAAGCAATGTTTTCTAAAGGCACTGTAAAAAACCCCAACCAAACAACCAACCCATTAGCATAAAAGAAGGGGAGATTTTTTTTTCATCATTTCTATAAAGAATGTGCCTGGCATCCTTTTCAAGAGTGTTTGCCCTTCAGTAATACTCAATTTAATTTTCTTTTTTTAACCCCCCAAAGGGTTTTACTGAGAAATCTTGGTTTTTATTTATTAGGTTCACTGACCTAATTTTATTCTGACTTTTCTTACTTAGGTTGAGAATGGATGTTTTGTAATTGGAAATAAGAAAGAGAAGATAGAACATGAAAGATAAGAAGGATCTATAAAATTCTATGAAGGTAAAAAATTGAATTTTTCAATTTGAATGGACAGAGTTTCCACTTCACAGGCTCCTTCATTTCAGCATAACATTTAGATATGATATTTTAGGGCTTGAAAACACAGTGTATTGTTTCAGTTTTGCTGCAAAGGATATTTCACTGCAAAAATCACCATGAGAAACACCCCACACTGTGGGCAGATTGGGTCACTGCTATTTTGCATTGATTCAGGACCCAGAGAAGCGTCTCCTTGCACGATTCCTGGTGTTGCCATGCTGGCTGCTGTTAGGAGGAGCATCTCCAGCTAATGTAAAATTAATTCAAAGTGACTTGAAGGATGGTGGGCAGACCTGCCTGTATCAGCCCCTGTGCCTTGCACAATGAAACTTGGGCTGCTGCTTATTTTCTAACCCTGCAGCTGTGAATAAAAGAGGCTTCCTGGTCTCCTCAGGACAACTTTCCCTTCACACCACCTTGGTCTGGCTCTACAATAACACCAGCAGAGCAACACAACCATCGACCACCCCTGGGGCTGGCACAGGAACCTCAGCTGTGAAGCAGGTGTTGATACACGACTGAAATGCTTTTTTTTTTTGCATATTAATTGTGATTTGCTGTTTCCAAACCTAGGCAACCTCGTACAGATCACCCTGCCTTTGCCCAGCGATGTGCTACAAACATTACCCGCAAGGAGGAGCCTGATTTACAAATAATTCCTTAAGAAAATGGACTGTAGTTCCTGCTTAGCTGGTACCCAGGCTAAAGGGATGGGTGAATAATCACTGCTTGTTAAAAGCAACAGTGCTTCTTTCAGCTAAACTCCTACCAGGAAAAAGATTCACCAGCAAAGGGATGTTCTCCTAATTACATTATCCCATCTTTTCTTAATTGTGTGGAGAGCAGATGTTTTGTGACTGGAGAGAGAACATCAAAGACCAACCGCCTACAAGAGCCTCGAAGATCAAACAAAAGCACCTAACTAATTAAACAGGCCAATCACTGTATTATTGCACCCTGATAGGGCTTTTTCTTAACCTCCATTAGTTACGATGCCAAACACATTTTGCCCAGGCAGGAAGGTGAGATTAAGCAATAATTGCTTCCCTGGGGACTACTGGATGATGCTGAAAGACAGCAGCAAAGGTTGGTAGGGAAAGTTTTACGCAGTAATATAAAGTTCTATGAACTCCTAACAGCAGTTTGCATTGAGTCTACTGTGCTAATTTCAGTATAAACCATGAAACTTAGTTTAGCTTGGCACCATCTTTGTCAAAAGCCTCATCAGTATTTTATGGCTATAAAAAAAAAAGAACTGGCACATCAAGAAAGAAGGGCAAGAATCTAAAGTGCTTGTTCATTGTGACTTCGCTCGCTGGATTTTTGGATGTGCTGAGCCTTGAGAGCCATTTGAAGTCAAAAGGGTGCACGTGCCCTCTGAGCCCCTGTGGTCACAGGCTTGGAAATTGCAATCCAAAGCCTGAAATTAAGTGGCCGCGTTTCAAAACCTGGTCTTGGGCAACTTGCCTACGGTTACCCCCTCACGCCTGGCAGAATAAGGATCAAAATCCTCATCTGTCAAAGGTGAGTAAAGTGCTGCCAGATGCCTCATGAAAATCAGCAAGGTTTTCTCTTGATTTCACTTCAGCTGGGATTTCATTCAAGATTTCTTTCATGGAAATGGGTGTTAGTTCATTTCTCAGCTGACTCTAAGAGCAGCACAGATTTTCCCTCCTGGTTAAACATTTATTTTACACTTCACCCAGAATTCAGAGTAAGGTTACTATTATTTTCATCTCTCTTGCTATGCCAATTACTTCTGTTTTCTTAATTTGCTGCTCACCATGCAAAATAAAATTACCTGAGCTGTTGATTAAGAATTCAGAAAAAAAAAATTCATGGCTCTTATTTCATGGATTTGTTTTTCTCTCTGCATTATTTAGAAGCAAGCATCCTCACAAGAGCCAAAATTATTTTAATAAAGTTGATTAAATGATGAATTTTTACATTAACAAACCTCTGCCCCACCACGCTATCAGCTGGCTGGTCAACACAGAAGTGCAGGTGCAATCAGGGGGTTACTGGAGTAAATTGATGAGACCCTCCTAATGAAGGTGATCACAGAGTCCACGAGGCCAAGCACTCTGCTGGACCCCACGCTTACAGCCAAGAGAACACTCACCAGGGATGTGAAGGTTTTCAGGGGCAGTCTTGGCTGCTGTGAGCATGAAATGTTGGAGGATCCTACACAGAGGGAGCAAGGTAAATAGCAGGATCAACCCCCGGACTTCAGGGGAGGAGAATGCGGCTGCTTAATGTATCTGCTTTGAAAAATCACGTGCATTACATCTTTAGATGGTAGAGAGGAGCAAGAGACACAGCTGATTTTCATGTATCATTGCCTCTGTTTCCAGAATGATGCATCTTGACGTGCAGGAGATGAGGAAGAAGCAGGAGGTGGGTGCAAGGATTAGAGCAAGGGGCTCCTGACAAAGCTCAGATATAAAAAGGAAGCATAAAAGAGGTAGAAGCAAGGAGAGGTGACCTGTGAGGCATACAGAGATACTGTCCAAGTGTGCAGGAACAGAGCCAGGAAAGCCAAAATCCACCTGGAGTTGATCTGGCAAGGGATGTGCAGGGCAGCAAGGACTTCTACAAGCATATCAGCTGCCAAAGGAAGACCAGGGAAAATGTTGGCCTGCTGCTGAATGGGACTGGGGACCTGGCAACAGAGAACATCAGAGTACTTGGTGCCTTCTGTGCCCTGGTTTTTACTATTAACAACAACCTTCAGGAATCCCAGGCTCCTGAAACCTGTGAGAAAGTCTGGAGCAAGAGAGGCAGAGGAGAATCAAGTTATGGAATACCTTCAAAACAAACACACATCCCTCCCAAGCAAACAAAATCAAAAGAGAACCCCCAAAGTGACATACTGAAGTCCTTAGGGTCTCATGGGACACTTCCATACCTGCTAAGAGCACGTATCATTGTGAGGCCATTCTCAATTACCCATGCAAGGTCATGCTGACCAGGAGAGGTTCCTGAAGAATGGAAGAAAGCAGATGTCACTCCCATCTTCAAGGAGGGCACAGAGAACTATAGGCTGGTCCACCTCACCTCCTTGGAAGATGATGGAGCACATATTCCTGGAAACCACCTCCAAACATCTGAAAGACAAGATGCCTGGGAGCAGCCAGCGTGGACTTTGTGGCTTGCTGTATCCAAACTTCTCTTGACCTGTCCCTGCCAATCTCAACCACTCTGATTCTGTAGAGCCTGAGGAAATTCACCCAGAGTTTTCTCATGTTAGAGAACTGCACAGCCTGGGGGGTTGTATTTTTTTTTTAAAATCAAGATTGACTCAAGAAATTTTCAAACCACAATTTCTTCCTTATTCTGACCTTCTCTTTTCTCAACTGAAGGGACTAATTACAGACCATGAAAGACTGAATGGCAAAGAGCTGATGTAAAGGGACTGGGAGGAGATCACAGATGCAGAATGATTTATTCAAATTCTTAAGTGACAAAATATTACGTTGGTTTGACTGAAATTTTAAGAAAGCTAGCAAGTGAAGAATTGCTCTTCTCTCAAATAACAGGTGACAGGACAAGAAGAGATAGCCACAAGCTGCAAGGGTAGGTTTAGTTTGGGTAATTAAGAACAATTTCTTCATCAAAAGGCTCATCAAGCACTGGAACAGGCTGCCCAGGGAGGTGGGGGAGTCACCATCCCTGCAGGATTTAAAAGACAGGCAGATGTGGTGCTGAGGGACGGGGTTTAGTTGGGGACTTGGCAGTGCTGATGACCTTAAGGGTCTTTTTCATCTTAAACAATTCTATGATTTTAAGATTCTTTCCTGCTTCTCTGACTAGTAATTCAGAAAATTCATTTGCATGAATGATTGCAAATGAAATTAAACATGAGAAAAAACAATAGACAGCTTGAATCCAAGATGCTTCTTTCCAGACATTTTAACTTACACTGCTGCTTAGCTTCCTCCTACATCAGCAATGACCTGTGTCTACTACCTGTAGCAGTTTATAAAAGCAGGTGTAGATCAAAACTAATACCAATTTAAACAAACATTTTTTTCTGTCATTATTTACTATTTTTCTTTTTTTTATCCCTCACAAGAAAATTTTGTACTTGCACCAGAAGAGATTTAACTTTTAATGGCTTGAGGTTGGGTTTGCTTGGGTGGGTTTTTTTTAGCTAGAACTGGCTCTTTTCCTTCACACTTTACAAACTTCCAGCCAGAGCAATAAATGCTTTTATTGCCATATTATAAACAGGATCCTCCATTAAATTGTCTCCCCTAAGATCCAGTTTTTAGTTTTCTTTGGACATTCCTGTCCTGCTTTGCTGTCAGGTCTGCATGCATCATTGTTCCCATTAATCTAATACTCTAGAACCTCATCTTTTGCTTAGTGCAGTCATAATTCCACAATTCACTACCGCAACATCCACATAGATGATGGACTTCTGTTCCTGGCAGGTTCTGCTCAATCAGTATCATCCATACAGATTTCTTCACTGTTCTACCAAACTCCCACCAGTGGAATATTTTGGGAACTGAATTTCTCTCAGAGGAAGTCTCTGGAAATGAAATTCCCCTGAAATCCATCTTACCATAAAAATCCTAGTTCTTTGTGTATGAAGCTGTAGCTGCCAGGTATCATGTGATGCTCCCAGTTTTGCAAGCTGTCATCTGATTATTTACACCCCTCTTGGTAGTAGTTGACCCAGTTGTCTGGGATAGACTGGCAGGATGAGCCTGAAAACACTTTGTCTAAGGAATGCACATGGACAGGAATGTGCAGGGCTTCAGTGAGCTAACAGACAAGAGGAACTCTCTGGACCTTGTCTTCAGGAGAGCAGCATTCACCTGAGGTATGGAGAACTAGAAAAACTTGTTGAACAAGAGGATGCCACAATGATTAGTATTCATTTAGGCAGCAGTTAATGGAATGCATGAGAGCAAAACTTCTATTTTTGCATTTTAACAACTGTGAAAATGTCAGCATGCAGCTGCTTTTATCTACATCCTAAGCCAAACATAACTTTTCATGGTCTACAAGCATAGCCTTAGGGCCCAAAAACCTCTGCAAAAACATACAGCCATCACTCAGCTAGGATGCTTTGATAGAAAAGAAAAATCAAGTGACTAGAAAGATAAACAAAAGGAAATACAGGAAAATAACCCTTACCAGGCTGTGATACAAAGACGATGTGATCAGTTATTGACTGTGTGTTATCCTTGACAGGGCATTAAAGCAGCTAAATGAGTTCTCATCTGCCACTTCTGTTCCTCCTTTCCAACAGCTGCTTCTCCCTTCTGAATTTCATTTCTTACCTCAGTCTTTTTCCTTCCTTCCTTGTGCACTGAGGTGCCATGGCAATGTAAAAATCAGGAAGGTAATTTTATCAAGTGTCTTTAAAATTCCTTACATTTGTCTTGATGACTCGTGTCTCTGTTTTCATGTTTGCACAAAGATGGTTAAGTAAACCACCTAAAAAAATCAGACCAGCAGCACCTCTGCCCTGTTCACCTTGCCTTTTCTTTAGCAGCAGCTGTTTTCTTTTCAGCTTCAGCACCCAGCTATTTCTGATCTCACACGCAGCCTGCTGGGGGGTTCTTTCTGAGCAAGACCATGCCACCAACCATGATTAAAACAAGCTTGTGCTGCCTTCTGTACGTTTTGACACATCCAAGTTTCCCTTCATATGTACAATGTCAACATGAACAACATTTTGACATGATTCCCCCCTTACATATTCCTACTTCATCCCATTTTTTTTAGGATTCACATTAATTGCATTTCCCCGTACCAGTGGAATGCTCCATGTGCTCTTGCTGTAGTGAACTGAACTGCTCACAATCGGTCCAGTCATTGCCTCACAGGTCATTTTGTCCTTTTTCTGCCATTAGCTAAACAGATCTTGTGTAGGTTTGGTTTTTTTTTGCTTGTTTGCTTTTCCTTTAAGTTAACTGCCGCACCAAGTGAGAGCTTCCAAGCACTTTTCTTGCTGGCACTCTGGGAACACTTGAACTCCTATCAAAGGGACTTTTATGATTTCTTGACTTCAGAACTGAGCTTTTAATCTCACAGCTCTGACGTACTTCAAAGGCTCCTCAGAGCTGCTGCATCAGTAAACAGGGCACACATCAGTCTGCTATTTCTATTTTAATACAGGTTAGTAAATGCAGCAGGCACAAAACTGTCAGCTGCATGTTACCAATTCAGTAATGATATATTCTCTGAAGCCTTGCCAAGCTCAGGCAATCTTCATTCACAAAATGTTTGCTAGGTTAGCTTTAAAATGCAGTAATATCAGCTTGCCAGCTATGAACCTGGCAGGTTTTTGTTATTGTGGAGGCCTAATCTTGTATTGCTTTCTTTTCTCCTTGTACTTTTTGGTCTGGGGGATTTTCACAGTAGTTTCTTACCTACTCTTGACAAGGCACCAGGAGTAGTCAGCAGCTTCTCAGCTGTACAGAGCCCATGTCTTATGCATAGATTCTATAGACTAGAGTCTTTTCACCTGCTTGAAGACAATTTGGGATGAAGTTACATAAACGTGGCCTACATAAAAAAATAAAACAAAAAACCCAAGGACTGTCACATGTCAGAAAGCCTATTCTGATAAAAAGGCATTTTCTCCATAACTTAGGGAGTTGTGTCTGGGAAACTGTGTAAAGTCCTCAATGATCTTTTCTAGAGAGCTGCTCTTACAGTTGAGCTTTGTAGCCAAATGAATAGAAGAGATCCCTTGGACCAGAAGTGTTGGTTTATGGGTCCCTGCTCATTTCAGTAAAGGGAATGCTGAATGCTGTTACAAATGCAGGCTTTGGAGGTTAGGACAAGGAAACCTTGGGCTGCTCATTTACAACTGTTAGACACCAGCAGGACTATGTAACAAGCAAAATAAAGGGAGTCCTTGGGATAACAGAACCAACAGCCCATGCCATACATACTACATGCGTAGCTCGAAACAAGAGATAACACTGGGCTTTGATATGCATTTCCATTCACCTAAAGGACCAGAGGGCAAGAAAAGGCCCTCAGAACAGGGCTATTTGCAGTTACATTAGATATAACAATTAAAAAAGTGGATTTAGTCATTATGCAGAAGTAGCAGATGCAAAAACGCTGCAGAACCATTGCATGATGGAAAGGATGGTTAAGATTTGCCTCCAGACACCACCTAAATGGAGGTGCCTATATGTGAACAAGGTAACTCAGTGGTTTAATGTAGGTGTGTGGGGGCTGAATAGCATCTGAGACCCCACAGCACACACTGAGTAGTGCTCCAGCAGCTGTAATAGTAGCTTCAACACTCAGAATGCAGGCACAGGCAGAAGTATTCGAGGTAAATTATAAGGCTGGTATCTGCCCACACGCTGGGTTTTGCGGGGACATCTGAAGTCCTTTCAGAGTAGGAGAGTGGCAGAGCTGTTCCAGTATCGCACGCTGTGCGGATTAATACACCTCCCTGCTCAGCAGGAGGAGTAAATCCCTGTCAAGCACTGCCATCTAGGTCTCCTGTACAGCAGCTCGTTTGTGTTGAAGGATGAATATTTACCCTCTCCCACTCCAGAAGAGACTGCTATTTGAGAAGCACCATTCACCCTCTCCCAGCTGTCTAAAACTAGAAACACTACCCAGTGACTATTAAAACAGTTAATCGATTAGCATATAATCCATGAAATCCTGGAAACTGTACTCTTCTATTAGCCCAGCTGTTGAGCCACGACAGCAGGCCAGTAAGGACTGAAGATGAGCAACAGGGAAGACCTACAGAATTACTGACTATAGAGGGAGCTAAATCATTTCATTAATATAAAGAGCCTTTGAATGAAACTGGGCTTAATGCACAGTTGTGAACCAGTCCACAGGCTGCCTTCCTGTTACCAACCTCCTCACTGGTTTTGTTTTTCCTGTCTATCAGCATCACGACCTAATTGGATTAATTTTGCAATTGAGATGGGACATCATATCTCAAATACTACCCTCCAGTACAGATATTAGGATATTAAAACTGAGTAGTTTGTTATGCTATATAAAAATAGTTTGGCATTGGCAAGTTGTATTAAATAGGACTTCCTAGCTAGGAAATCCTGTTTAAACAGGAAGCCTATACAGCAAGAGTCATTTTTCTGCTCAAAAAAAGATCCACCACGATGACAGCAAATAGCCTGTTGCTTAAAGCATCCCCTGCAATCCTTACAGAGATTAATACGTAGCCTGGGAACCCTAAGAAGATACACACTGTTGGTTTTTCACCTCTCCACCCCCCCAGAACACAAACAGAAAAGCACAGCGTGTGCATCTGACATGGTTGTGTTTCAGCATGCACAGGGATGGGATGCCAGATGAAAGGACCAGAATTCAAACTGGTCTGTCCATTTAAAGGATGCATTAGTTACAAGACTCAGTCTATTTTAGTGTCCATCACACCCACCCCCCCCTTACTTCCACTGGTAGGGGAAACTCAGGAACTGATTCCACGTTTTGGTCATTACAAGAGAGCATTTAAAATCACTCATCAGTAGTGTTTAATACCTGCTTAGGATAAGAGAAAAGTGAGCCAATGTGTTTCCTCCACTGCACAGGTATTTTATGATCGAGCATTTATATTGTGTTTAACTTTAAACTGCAGGCTGTAATTAACATCATATTTTAACAGTAAACTAGAAGTAGTAACTCCCTAAATCAAGATTGGGTAAATTAGGTTAATAGTAAACTAAGAGATTATTCTCTCAATGAGTTTGCCTTTTATTTGCCAACACACCCCTGCCAAAGGGGCAGTATCTACTTGTTTGCCCAGCAGTTAAATATGCTGTATCTCGAATAAATAATTAATCCACAACACATCAGCAAGCCTCCTTCTTGCACAAATAGAAATACTTCAGTGCTAGGACAGACATTACTGCATCTTCCATTCCGTGCTGAACAAAACTCAAAGCAAGAAGGGGCAAGATCCTAACCTAAAGGCACTTGGCGAAAGAGGACTTTTGAATAAAGAGGGAAAAAGGCCAAAACAGTTAACCCAGCAAACCTACCATGAGAAACCACAAATGCATTCATTCTAAAGCTTCATTTTAAGCACGTTTAACACAGGACCAAATACACAACAATGAATTATCTCCCCAACTTCTACACTTAAGCCTCTGACAAACCATCCTGGGATTCTGTGATAGTAATGTGAACTATTACTAATGCAATATAACAGAAGAAAGCATCTACCAAACAGCACTTGGGCAATGCTGTCATACCTGAGGCACCTCTCAGGAGGATACAGCTGATGTCTGAGGACAGACAGACACTTTGGATTCGCTCACCATAAGGTAAGCCCACCTTCTCCATCACACATCGAGCAAGACAGCAACATCAGGCTGCAGCGTCATCTGGCTGCCTGAAGAAGGCTACTTCTCTTTCTACCCCCAGGCTCTGCTTCATTCTAAGCTTCTCCAAATGAAAGACAAGGCATTTTCCTCAGGTCTTCCAGCTCCAGACTTTGTTTCTAGATATAAAATATAGACCAAGAATCAGGAGCTGCACAGGTTTCTTCCATCAGACAGACCAGACATCAACCAACAGGTGCCCTTCGCATCCCCATGCCTTGTGCCAGCATCGCTCCAGACTCTGAGCAGCAGCGTTGTCGAGTGTCCTGCAGTCACACAATGGTCACTGGGGCAAATCAGACTGCACATATTTACTGGCAGTCAGGAAACCTAGGACACCACACATGGTTAATTCATGTTTCTGGTTCTATCAGTCTGTGCCAGGTAAGCTCATTACAATTATCTCCCTGCTGAGGAAGAGCGGAGCAGCCGACGTTGTGCAGAGCACTTACCAGAACAGTTACCAGACATCCTCTGGCTACAGAATTGTTCCAAGTACAGGGACCAGAGTTTGACTTTAATGAAATATTTCATGAGACTACACTCCTTGCTGTACATCATTTGAGTCTGCTACATGCAAAACCCTGCCTTGCAATGAGAAAAGGAGTGGAAAGGGAAAGTATTTTAGTTAAATTCTGTACTCACTGACTCATCCACATAGAAGGTAGAGGGAGAACACGGAAATTTTTACAACAGTAGTTGTAAAACAGTCAAAAGCAAATATAATGCACAGATATTGAAGACAAGGGTTAGCAGAATCTTAAGTTGGAAGCATCGACTAAAAGAGACCTCCCCATCCTCTCACCCAATATTGCCATTAAACAGTTCTGCTGACATGTTCATCTAGAACAGTTTAAGATGGAAAGATAACTTTGAAGGCTTCTGTTAACTGCCGAGATTCAGCCATCCTTCTGGGTTGAGCCATATTTGCAGCTGTGAAATCCTCACTTGGAAAAGCAACCAGAGCACCCCCCATAAAGACACAGCAATATACACAGCAGTACGTTCACAACTTTGGAAGACCCTGATGTTGACACTTGAGTGATCGTTGAGCTTTCATTGCCAGGTGGTGGCAGCACCAGCACACCCGATGAAGGGGTTCACGCCTCGGTGGCATTTAAGAGCTCTGAAGTGCTATTTTCAATCCATTTCCATTAATACTTTGCTTTGTTAGGCCATCTGGTCTATTCGAAACAGGACGACAACAGAACACATTCTTGACATACAAGTCATTCATAAGCTTCAGCCCTCCAGAGTAGTTATCACGTTCCACACCAATCCAACACACGTGGATTTCTGCACAATTGATCATTTTATTGGAATCTGTTAAAAGATGTTTGTTCAGATTGCCTGTTCAGCAGGCAGTTGTGATGCTTCTATTCACTGCATACATACTGAGCAAGTCTCCAAGCAATACATAAATATTATTTTGTCTGATCCCATACATATGTATCTTTACTACAAAAAAGCAGCTTCTCCTCAATAAAAGTTGTATCCATGGGACCAATTTTCATTTCTTCTAGCTATGACTTGTACCAAATTCATATCAATAATCCATAGGTTAAATACATCAATACACATAATACAGCTTTAACAGTAAAAAAAAGTAAGAAAGTTAAATACTGCAACAGCTTCGGTACAGATTGCATGTGAATGCTAGAACTTGAAGTCTAGTGACCTAGCTAATGACACAGCCACCAAAACACAACACGCAGAAGCAATGTCAACAGCCAGTACTTGTCTAAGCATTTCAGAGTTCCCCTTTTCCCTTCCAATAAAGAAGGGTTGTGCACATCTTGAATGTGAACTTGGGTATCTAATGTAACAGCAGCGTTGATCCTGGTAGTTAAGGCTGGATAAAGACAGACATACTGAAGTTGCAGGACACTAAGTACACTTGGCATTTGTGAGCTTGAGAAGCCAATGTTTACCACAGCACAGACCCATTGCTCAAACTAAGTGTGCCCTATGTAACAGTAGCGTTGACTGGTAATATTTGTATTTAGTAGAAAGTGTCACCTTACTCAACTGACCAAAATAAGCTACTTTTAAGTGTTCATTTCATTAGCTATGAGAAGGTTAGGGAGGTATTTTAAATGAAACACCTCAGGAAAGTGGAAAAGCTGACCTATCATTGTTCTCCAGAACACGGGAATCAAGTTACCTGCATTCTCTCAGTCATCAAGGGCTGGCATTTCAGCCAGCATTTGAGTTTAACCCAAGGGCAAGTTAAAATAAATCTATATACAGTGCAACATACCTAAAATAGACGCAATGACAGCATAAATTAGTTGTCAGTCCCTATTTTACAGCTGCAAGCCAAACAGCTATAAGCACACAAGTTCTAGCCAAACTTGAGTTCAAATTCAGTCATCCCTACCCAGAGAGATCCTTCTGAGATTGCTCTGGGGTAACAGTCTGGACTGTAAGAGCATGCACACAACAGCTGTCCAGAAACAGAGCTGCTAATAAAGAAGTTGCTGGAAAAAGCCATTAAACATACACACGCATGCCAATTAGTTTCCCAACTAAAACACTATTTACAAGCTGTACTTAATTTGTAGTTTTAACTTGCCTGACAAGATTAGTTCAAGTGCAAGACATCCAATATGTGATCATTTGAGTGAGAATGAGGGCAAATTACAAAGCCACAAAGAGAGTAGGAAGGATTTCCTGACCTTTTTGGGTGAAAATGCATTTACCAGATAAGTAACACCAGGGTGGAGTCCATAAAGGACGTGACCTTTAGGAAAGCCAACAGAGTCTTGACCAACGATCCTGACTTGCTGAAAAGTATGAAAGTTTTTCCATACTGCAAACTTAAGTCCTCTGGAAAGTTATCTGGTATCTCACTGCATGTTGTAATGTATTATTGCCCTACAAGCTGTGCAGAAACCCAAAGCCAAGAAGCTATCAACGCACAATAAATCTGGAAGTCACCATGCATCTGATTAAGCTGTAACAATTTCAGGTATTAATTATGGCTTAGACCTGCATTCGAAGTCAACACTTAGACAAATATTCTGAAGTGAATGACATTGTCTATATCAAAGTGAGACAACTTTGTTACACTGGAGACTTACTTGAAGTGACCTTCTGCTTAGAAGAAACAGTAGACAACATATTCACAAATAACCAGATCTACTTCACAAGAATTAGCCCTGTAAGAATTCAACAAGACTCCTTTTTACTCAAGATACCGCGTAGATATTTACAGATCTTTATAAACAGGCTTTGTTTCTTTAACAGACAGATCTGATAGTTACTTATCCTCATTCCCTTCCTCAGCCAAGTCTGCCAAATTCAAGACATTGTTCTAGCAGCATTCATGGAATCAATAGTGCAATATTATTACAAAAACCCCCTCTTTTACCCAGCTGTGACATCCTCCTCAAGTTTGTACTATGTCAATAGCACTTCCCATGCATTAGGAGCTCGGGGGGAAGGCAGGAACAATAGATAATGTGAATCTAGCAAGCAACCAATTTGTTTGCTGAGGGTTTGGGGGGGGGGTTTATTGTTGTGCGGTTGGTTTTTATTTGCTGCTCATACTGGCCATTGTTACAACTTTGGTAAGCAGTTCACGACACTGAGCTCACAGTTCCTCATTTTGACAGGCACCTATGACATGCGAGTTGAACTGCACTACGATAATTGTCATGTCATCTCTGTACATTCGAGCCAGCTCTTCTGGAAGACTAAGCATCTTGGACAGTCGCTCGTGATCCACAGTGCCAAACTCATTGTTACCCACTGCATGACGGATCAGGTGAGTGGCTGCATTCTGGTCTTCAAATACTGAAGAGATTCTTGCCCTCCTTTCTGTTAAGAGACCATGCATCTGTCCCAGAGTTACCTTATAGCCACCGACAGCTATTGGCTGTTGATGGTGAACGCCAGTGAGGTACTCTCCTACAATTCTAGCCACGTCTTGCCTGTGCATTGTCTCCCACAGCCCATCTGTGGCCAAAACCAGGAACTTATCCTGTGGCCGTAATCTGTGATATATGACTTCTGGCTCAGCTGTGAGGTACGGGGGAGTGTGATAGTTTGGAGGAATAAACTTTGTATATTCATTGTCATTCAGCTGATCCGGGCCCGATTCTACTACCCTCTTCTGCAGTTCAATACTCCATTTAAACTTCACATCACCAAAAGCCCTGAAAGGCATCAGGAGACCCAAGAGACGATCTTGTTTCACAAGACTTTTCTCTTCAGACTTCGGATGCTCCATTTTCACACGTTCCACTTCATGTTCATTTTGTGCATTGTGGTCAAAGGACAGGTTAACTGCAGACCAAGATCCATCTTCTTCCTGAACCCCAAGCATTGCCCTACTGTCACCTGTGTTTGCAATGTGCAAGTCAACACCATCCACATGAGCCACACAAGCAGTTGCCCCAGAAAATGCTACTCGCAGTACCAGGTAGTTGAGAAAAGAATTGGGATCTCCTACTTGAGCTTCCAAAGAAATATCATTATCAAGCCTCTTAAAAGCATTAATTAAAGCTTCTTTAACATCGGTAGTCTCTCCACTGTTGAGATCAATGAGCTCCTGCCAGTAAGTTCTTAGGCTGTTGAAGTAAAGCTTGGAAGCTTCTTTGCTGAAGTAATCATTGGGATGCTTGTGCCACTGTAAAATGGGCAGCAGAGCTCTGCCGCTTTCCACAGCATTTTCTATTTCAAGTAAAGTCTCGTGAGGTAACAAAGAGACAGCAATGTAGTAAAACAGTCTCTCACTGACAGCTTGAGCACAAGCACAGCCTGCGTGGCCATCAAACACACCCAGAAGCATTCCTCTTGTCTGTAAGCAAGTGGCAGCGCTCCTCCGGTCTTCGATTGGAGCATTAGCAGGCAGCTGGTTGCTATCGAATCCAAGGACAGAACTTACATTTTTACCATCAAATTCTGGTACTTTGAAACTGTATTCATTTGCCTTCAGAATGCTGTTGACCTGCGGAGGAGTGAGGTAAAATCTTTGTGGTGTAGAAGCGTAATCCCTCACGTGAATAAAGTGATTAAAGTCCTCCTTTGGCCTACAAAGTGCTGCAAATTTCTTCTGAGGTGCATATCTGAAGTGACTGTGAGCAAAATGAGATGACAAACAACACAGATGTTTATGGTGGCAGTAACAGGCAGTACTGCATATTCTGCTAATCTCACAGTTACGAATCAATGGAAACAGATGAGCTGGTGCTGGCATGGCATCAGACAACAACGGTAGCCTGGAGCTTCGGACTGGAATTGCTGAAAGACAAGAGAACAACTATGCTTAGGGGGACAGCTAACAGATTTCTCCCCCCTCCCCACCCAGAACTCTGCTAAGACATTTACAGCCCCTAATGAAGTTGCTTATTACATGGAGTTCATAGTTTCACAGGTCTTAAGAGAAAAGGCATTAAGATGTTCTTGTTTACGGGCGCTGCATGGAGCTACCACAACAAAGCAGCTATGCCATGCTGAAGCTCAACACTCTTGAGTTCTTATACCTGCTCAGAAGGCAGGCAGAAGTGAAAACATCATCCAGACAGTGCAGCTTCAAGCAAAACTGAAAGACACTTTGCTTGGAGTACTCTACAGCATTGCCACCTTCCACGAGACTTATGGAAATTTGTTTTCCTCCCTGTCAGCTGGGAAACAGCAGGAAAACTGTCTCTATAAGGCTGAAGAGATAAAACATCTAACAGTATGGTTCAAGAAACAACTCTGAGATGACATACAGCTGGGTTTAAGATGGAGATGGTTTAAACAAAAGCAAGCAGTAGGTCACAGACAACAGATACTCTTTAGGCAATCACAGGTCTGTAGCAGGTTGTTTCTTCTCCCGCCTTTCACATGTAAAGCTTCACACTTGTGT
This sequence comes from Chloroceryle amazona, assembly GCA_027560015.1. Classification (NCBI taxonomy): domain Eukaryota; kingdom Metazoa; phylum Chordata; class Aves; order Coraciiformes; family Cerylidae; genus Chloroceryle; species Chloroceryle amazona. The sequence continues at coordinate 32,515 of JANHFX010027741.1, forward strand.
GTGCAAATGAAATGGCCACAAGCAGTCTATGGAGCAATGTCCTAGCTTATCAGATAAAGATAAAAATACAGAGACATCTACTAGCTGCTGATCTACCTGAGCAAATTGTGGCAGTATAAATGACTTTAAAAAGCTGCCCAGTTGAAGGACTATGAGCTGTGTTTGTTTCCATGACTAGAAAAGATCCCTGCACAACAGTTCAAAGCTAATTCAGTATCAAACCATTAAGTTCAGCAACAAATAAAAGTATTCTACTACTTTTTTCCCCCATCTCAAAACACCCACAGCACTTCCCATATAACGCGATCCTCTTCAGAAAGGAAGGAGGAAGAGGATGCTAGAATAATCTATTATAAATACCCAACCACAACATTAGTGTGAGAGCCTCTCACATTCCTTATTCACTACACTTCATTATCAGGAAGCCTTTTACAATGTCATACTTGAGAAAATTCCAGAACACAAAATAAATGTTGAACTGTGCCTTGTGTGAAGTAGACACAGTTATGGGGAATTCAGCTTTCTCTTTCCAACTTCTAAGAAGAAGTCGCATCATAAAAGCTGCTCCTTAGAAGAGACCATTGCAAATTACGACTGCAGTAAGCATGGGGCAAGAGAAGTGCTAGTCTGTCAGCACCCCTGAACCTCAGATTTAGTGTTCAACTGAAAAACTGCACACTGCTGTCTTGTGCAAGCAGCTTCAGTCACTCAAACCAATTATGTTTTTGAAGCCATGTAATGGGACAGCTCCTGTAAAGTAAGCAGTAAGCCCCAGCATGCAATCTAAAGGATCATGCAACACAGAAGGGACTGCATTCTGCAGTCACCCTAATTCTGTCAGCTTTCCATAGCTTCTGCCACGGGATTTTGACCGCCGGGGCCAGCTGAGAAGCGTCTGGGAAGACACAAAGCTTCACCCTGTTCTCTGTGTTGTAAGTGAAGGAAGCAAGTCAGTCTTGCCTCTGAGCCTGCTTGCTCTTGTTGAGTAACCTGGATTGGAGCCTGTTTCTCTGTTACAAGATAGCCGAGGGATGAAAGCAAAGCAGAATTCATCCTTGTATCACTCCAGTGGCTTCCTAGTTGTGATAAGTCTGACACTGAGAAGAATTTCTGTCTGTTGACCTCTCCCAGAGCTCCCACTGACAGCTATAAAGACTGAACTGGCCAATTTTCTGTTGCTCAGACACCAGGAAGAGCTCTGGTTGTAGCCCTGTGGGCCACGGCCAGCTGTGCAGACACTCAGCAGCAGTGTATTGGCTTGAACTTCCAGACACATACCACATTTGTTAGCCATTTGCCTCCCAGAAAGCCTCTTTCTCTAGCCCAAGCTTCGCATGCATAGAGCATGACAGATGTAAGTGGCACCACCAAATATAGATTTTAAAACTTATTCACTGCCTTCTAACTATAAGGGAGCTATTTTGGTAACAGTTTTATATATTTCCTTATATGACATTTAAAAACAACAGTTTTCCTTACAGAATGGTAACCTCAAGGTTCTGCAGATGTACTCGGCCTAGAGCAGCACTTCAGATTCAGCACTGGTCTCCCATTAGACTCCAACTGAATCAAGTCCTCCTGACTTGATTCGAAGCATTTCTGTTCAGTACTGACTCTCACACAGTGCCACAGCAATTGTTCTGACAGTTCTGCTGTTAGTCCACCATGAAGCAAAATGTATTGCTGTTATAGTGGCTCCACAGTGCCACCAAAGGATATTTGGATGATTTTTAACCATCAGCTTATCAAATAATACATGAAATAAAAGTGGAAATAGCACAAAGTCAGCCTCAAATTTTCCACAGCCTCTTATCACTTAAAAGATCCATGCCATCTTAAGATAAGAGTCTCTTTCATATGCAGCCTAGATGGAATTTCTCATTGATTTAAGTTTGCCAACCTGAAATTATCCTAAATCTCTCCCACATATCCCCACAATGTGGATGCCCCAAATATAACCAGTCTCTCCAACTAGCCCTTAAATAATTACTTTGGGATCCCAAGCTCATTACGGCTGATCAAGGGACAGCAGAGAAGGAAAAGAGATTAAGCAGAAATTTTAAAATCCAATCAAGATTTGTCAAGAGATTATAATCAAATGAGTATTAAATACCTCTCCAAGCCCAGAACACTAAAAATGCCACTTATCAGGCTACAAATAGGGCCAATTATGAGTCAGATGGTCAATTTACAGGGTTTTGTTTGTAGTAGTAATCTGGTAAAATAAAAATATCACCCCTCACTTTAATAAGGAGTTGTTGCAATGGTACTACTAAGGCCAAATGATGCTGCACAGAAAGGCTCCTTCAAAACACCTGCCTTAACTGTGCCAGAGACACCCACGGCTTCAGATACAACCACCCCAAGTGCCCTTCAGACACTGACAGACCTGAATGAATCAGCCTGTTGAGAGAGGACGGAAAAGAAGAAACAAGAAACATTCAAGACAAGCAGAACCATCCATCCTTCTCTCCGGCCAGGTCTCAACCCTCGGACACAGCCCAGCACAGTCCCTTCCCCGGGTCCCATCCGACCCCCGCGCTCCAGCGCGTACATTGCGAGATACATACCGATCCGCCTGGGCCCGGGACACACACACATTCTCCTGTCACAACAAGAAGCCGCCAACATCCACAAAGCAGAAGCCCGAGGGGCGGGGGAGAAGCAAGGCAGAGAGTTTGTTAGAGAAAACGGAGAGCTCCGACACGGAGTAGGGATGACAGACAGGACACGCACACACGCACCAGCCGGTATGAGGGAGGCCGGAGCTGTCGCCGCCCGCCGAGTGCTGGGAGCGGGCCAACGACGAGCCCGAAACAGCCCAAGGAAAGCTCGGCGGACAGCGCCCACCCGCCAACCCGCTGGGGGCCGAGCCTCCCGCCGGCACCCCTCTCCCTTCCGGCAGAAAAGCGGCGCCGATCCCGCTCGCCGCAGGCAGGGCCCGCCCGCCGGAGCTGGGCGTCGCCGCGGCAGAGACCGCTACCCCCTCAGGAGCCGCGCCGCACCGACATGGCCGCCCCTCCCAGACGCCCGCCCCATCTTGGCCTCCCACTAACTTCTGGGCTCTCTAACCGTTCTGGCCCTCAACACCCTCTCGACCTCCAAACATTACGA
>JANHFX010027744.1:0-19784 GCA_027560015.1 Chloroceryle amazona
GGACCGTTGGGGGCCTGTCGGGGATTGAGCAAGAACCTGACGTTGCGGTAGAGTTGTCCGTAGCGTTGTAGCGAGGAGGAGGCCTGGGGTGTGAGGGGGAGGCCTACAGCCTGCAAGGGCCCAGCAGCAGCTGCGAGGGCGCTTGGCGGAGCTTTGGTAAGAGCCCGCGTAGTTTCGGCCGGAGGCGCGTCCTCCCGCCATCCTGCCCGACGGAGCCTCTCGCAGCGGAGCTGTGGCGACCCGCGACGCTTCAGGGTGGAGGTGCCGGGGAGCAAGGGGTTGGGAGAGCGGCAACGCTGCGGAGGCCCCTACTCCCGCCGCGTCCGCTGCTCCCCCGGCTTCGGGAGGAGTATGGAGACCTCGGAGCGGCCGCGAAGGGGCCGTCGCGAAAAGGAGTTAGGAACTTAAGTCTTAAGGGGCGGCTCAAAGGAATCCTGAATAGAGTAAAAGTATGAAGCCTTTAGCGATGGAAGTGTTCCAGAGTTGAGGCGTAAAAGGGAGTAGGAGGGGGAGGCTGGAAGGAGGATTTGATTGCATCGTAAGAATTCCGGATCTACAGCGTACAGGGCCCCGTACGAACGAACTCTTTTGCATCCTGGGGTAGGCGACAGCTCGGGTCTAAAGGGGATCTTGTGACTGCTAAGTTATAAACACAGAACGCTGTTCGTGAGCTCCTCATTTCCGAGGTAGCTGTATGGTCCTGTATAAATAGAAATTGAATACAGACGCTGGCGAGAGATACTGGCAGGAGAATGTATATATATGTGCATATATATGTGTATGTATAAGGAAGTTAGGAACATATGTTTACTGAGAAAAGACAGATTGGAGAGTAAAAAAGAGGATCTTTGTAACTGCCCGTCTGAAGGATTTATATGTCTCCTGTGCTTGATAACGCGCTCTTAACCCAGGTATATGAGCCATGGCAATGAATTTCTAATGCTCAGCTAAAACATGAAGACAGATTTTTTTTAAATAGCTTCTTTATAACAAATTCTGTAAAACTCAATGGTATTCTTCTCTTTTTGACTCAGTAGAGTCTCGCTGAATAATCTAGATAGGTATAAAAAATCTAGAGGGTTTTTGCAGCCATTAGGTAAGGGGAGAAAATTGCTTCTCTTGTAAGTTAAATATTTGAGACTTGGAGTATTCTGATCTTCAGTTCCTGTTTGTTATGATGAGCTTAGCGTTCGAGCATAACGCCAGTCTCGCGTTTTGCGTAGCTGGAGTGTGTCAGAGTTAATACCATGTAGCAGTTTGTTTACTTTCATCTCCCGTTTGCCTTCCTGTTAATTACTGTTCATGTGCCTTGTCACTTTAAGACCCTGTTCTTCCCCTCCTCCCCTCGACAGTTGTTACTTCAGAAATAAATTGCTTTGTTTTGTAAATTCTTACATATATGCTTTGAACCATCTTATAGTAGGCTTGGTCCTAAGCTTGCATAGTTCATTTATGGGTCATTTCGCTGTCATGATGTGAGTTTTGCTTATGTCTAAAGTTGCCTTTAGGTTAAATTACCTTGCTGGGATTGCATTATATGTTTAAAGAGGACAGCTAGTATTTATTTGTATGAGAAAAAGCTGAGCACTGTGATTAAAATAAATATTTAGAAATTGCAGTTGCATGCTATTATTGTTAAGGTTTGTACAAAAGCACTTGCAAGAATCCCATCCTTGAGGAGCTTGTGATAGTCTTGCTCCAAATTAGACATATTTAGTGCTGGCCAAGACAATTTTGCATGACTTCTCAAGAGTGTCTAAGTCATGTTATGATATAACTGCTGAAGTGTGCATATTTAAGATAGATCAGTTACAAATTTAATCTACGCTCTTCCCATAGTTGTCATCAGAAATGTAAATCTAAACCATTAAATTTGATTTACTAAAACTTGGCTGAGTTAGCTGAAGAATGTGTGTTTTGCAATACAGTGTCATGATTCAGAAGAGAAGAAACCAGTATTTCTAGGCCACCTAGAACCCAAAATTTTGGGATTAATCTGGAAGCTGATAACCATATTAGACTGTAAAACTGTTCACTGTGTTCATGAATCAGATGCCCAACTCTAGAGTATTCAGGCTTCTATGTAAATGAAGGCTTAGGTCAAGAGTCGATGGTATCATAGCATATATGTAAGGGGACAAGCATGGCTAATTATGGCCATGTCTGTATGTGAAGGAAGCAGATCTTTATTCTGAACTGTCTGTAGCTGTAAATATGTTGTCCAAGTAATAGTTATCTCTTCTTTCTGTGGGGAGTCCAGAAGTTAAACCAGAACTGTTTACTATAGGTCTTTACCACAAATGTCAAATTTTCTGCCAGAAAGAGATAAAGCCCCAAAAGATTTGTTGATGTTTTCAGTTGCTTCACTGTGTAGCTGGCTTCATGTCACTGTTACCTGGATTGAGTGCAGAGCAATTTATCATTATTAGTTTCCTAAGCAAAATCACTGAAATTGTTTGTGACATAAAGTGCAAAAGTAGAGATAGGATCCGTTCTTGAATAACCACGGGTGTGCCTACCAGTAGGACTTCCGTGGGCTAAACTGAAGTCTGAGATTAATCTTATGAAGTTGTACGTGTGGAATTCCTTCATGTATCTTAAAACTACTGTCATTTTAGACAGAAATATGATTTTTGGGGTGGCTAACAGGATACTGATTATAGTCTTCAGTTACTGAGGAGTAATTTCCTATAGTACTCTAATCAGCATTTTATTTACAAAGCTGTAATAGCAAAGGTGTCAGGAGTTAAAGAAGTTAGCGAGTGTTTAAAATATTGAGCATAATGTTTTTATCCTAAGCTGGAATGTGATAAGTGAAAGCAATGAACCGTTTCACAAAGTGTTAAAAGTATATTGATATGTAAATAGCAGGGAAAACTCCCATCTATGTCAGTTCCCAGTTACTAAGTGTGCTATACAAGTATTTGAGGCTTTTATATGTTATTGATGTATATGTTTTCTTCAGATTGCCAGCTTTTTTAGAGTTTGGAACCAAACACAACCCACTCTTATTGTCAAGTTTCAAGTTTAATTAACCTGGAATGTCCTTCTAGTTAATACGTCTATTTTGTACTCAATTTTTAAAGCTTCGTGAAGTCGAAACAACTTAAAAATAGAGGGTTTGAAAGCTCCAGTTAGGAGTAAAATTTTCTTGTTGTAAAGTGACTGCTGCCCCACCTGGAGCAGCTATAGGATAATCATGATGGATTGTGCCTGATCTTACATGTTGCAGGATTGAAAAATAGATGTGATTTTTCACACTACTAATACCTAATGTCTTCCTATTTCAAGGAGCTGATTTAGAAAGACAGATTTTTATGTAGGTAAGCTTGAGCTGGAACAACCATATTGGGTCAGAAAATGCTTTTTTCCCTGCCAACAGTAGGGAATCCTTAGGCATGTGAGGGTAAGAAATAGAAAATTATATGCTGTCTCCCTGGTATAATACATGTTTTCACATATCAGCTGTTGGACCATTGAGAGTTGCATTTGGAACCATTATAGTTAATAGATATTAATTAAGTAGCTTTCAGCAATTTAAGTAGTTACACTTCTGGCATTTTGAGACATTTATGGTAGTGTTTTCCATAGTCTAATGAGAAAGAGAAAACTTTACTCTCTCTTAGACTTCTACAGAAAATTGGGTGAAAGAGTCAGAAGTACAGACAGAAAAAAAAAGTTAAGTTCCTGTAAGGATTTGCACATTTCTTATAGTTCAGGGGTGGGAGCAGGAAAGGGAAGTGTTACATTTTTACTATTTTTTTTTTATGAAGTTATTTTTTCGTCAGCTAAGTGACATGCTCTGTCCGTGCCCTGAGTTTTAGGGAATGGGTGCCAAACCAACTGTGAATAGTATGTCACAGCAGAAAGATCCCTCTTGTCAAAGCCCACTCCTGAATACTTCCTTCATATCTATCTCCCTGTAACTCACCACCCCTACATATAAGGGAATGCAGACTGAGTTAATTTTTCTGAAGGGTTGAGTCTGCCACAACTGGGTGCCTTCACATGAATGCTTTTCCTGTAATAGCACAGGCATCTAAACATGTTTTCCGGGAAAGGCTCATAATATTTTGAAGAAAGATGGCAATTGAAATGACTCGTTCTGGGAGTGGTGGTCTCATTTTAGTCATGCTTCTCATGGGTGCCTGAAGAGTGAAAAAAAGTCTGGTTTGTGTGTATGTATGCTGTGTATGAAGTAAGGCTGATAAGATTGTGTCAGTGCTGCATACAGAGACTGAACTGCATATCTGCTATAGTTCACATTGTATGGGAACAGAGTCCTTTTTTGCTAATAGAATATATTGCTTGGCTTCTGATTAACACAATATTCTTCTGTGTTAATAGATAGTAATTTCTGTTAACTGATAGGGAAAGTTGTGTTGTTTCCCTTGAATGGTATAATAGTATAATACAGTAATATGGAATAAAATGTAGTATAGGACTAACATTGAGGTCAGTCAAAATCTGTACAGAAATTTGCCTACAGCACTTTAATATGAAACTGGTGGAGCTACTTGGGCATCAAGTCACATAAGTGAATCTTGTTAGTCTCGACAGTGTTGCTTTTTTCTAGTTAGCTACTTTATTGTGTGTATTTCCACTGACAAAAAATAAGTTTGCCTGTAAAATGATGGTTGTATTTTTGTTTGCAAGTCCCTAAGCCAGTTTAGCTCCTAAAAAAAAACAAACCAAAACAAGAAAAACAACCAAACAACAACAAAAAATTTCATTTCCTCTCACTTCAGTGTTTCACTGTATATGAACCACTGCACCTTCTTCTGGAGGAAAGATGTAGTCTGAGGAAATCTCCCAAAAGACAGAGCCAGATAGAGCTCTCAAAACTGCTGATGCTTCAGTGCCTTGTCTTTATGATACTCTGGCAGCTTAGTGTTTCTGATTATGCAAAACTATGTTAAAAACTATTTATTTCTAAAATTCTATTGTACTGTTCGTCTTTAACATTAGACTTTTTAGTTTAATTAGCTCAGATTATGTTAAATCCTGATCCAGCTAGGAAAGAAGACTCTGCAAAATACTGAAAGTCACATTCAACACTTTGTTATACTACTGAGGGACCTAGCTGGGATAGACAGTGCAAAAACATTGAGTAGCCCACATCCTAAACTGCCTCACATACAATTCTGCTTCCTTGCTCTAGAAGGAGGTTAGACTTGGGGATGGATATTTTGGTTAATTTGGGCTGAGGGCAGAAGGTCAAACCCCAAATCAGAGGAGTTTGCTTACCCCTCTCCAGCAGAGCTAATATTCATTGGATAAAATTGTCTTTGTATTTTGCAGAAAGTTGCACTAAAACTGGTTTGGGACAATGGAAAGGTAGAGAAAAACCCAAATGACTGGTAGCAACTCTTGATGTGTTTTGTTGAAAAACCATTGATGACCATATCAGTGTCTTGATCTGGTTGCATAGCGAGATGAGTTTCTTCAAGATGAATTCTAATTTTCGGTATTGAAAATACTTCCTTTTGATGTTTTCATAAATTTATGATGGGGAGAAGGACAAATTCTTTTTGACATACGGTAAAATCCCTTTGCCTCTTTAAGGTGTCTAGGTTATTCACTTTTTTTTGATTGGCTTAGAATGGAGAAAGGTAATCACCAGGTGTTAAAACTGTTCTTATATGTGTCTTGTAATGTTGGCATTAATAGTAAAATATTTATCCATGCAGCATAGCTATGTAAAGGTGAGATGTGATGCTCCAGCTTACTACCCTTTTTGCAGTGTTGCTACTGTTTATTTCCTTCACTTTAGGTAGACAGAAAAATACTTGAGTAACTTAGTGATCACACTCTGGCCATTTTTGTGCACCTTTCTAGACAAAATGGTTACTAGAGCAACCATTTCAGCGTGAAATAGAGAGAACCCATGCAAAAATCAACTTTGGTTTTACTTACCAAGACAGCAGGAACAATGGATTGAAGAGACAAGCTTTCTAATAGAGTGTAGGATGGCCAGAAAGTGAAAGTGGATCCTTGGTCAAGACAGTGAAGTAGACAAGCTCAATGAATAAAAAGCAACAGAATGAATTGGAGTAATGCACATGATCACTTGATAACATTGTTAGGCTATTGTGTACAACTTCAAGTTAATTTCTGCAAATTCTTCAGCTGCAGTTATCTTTTTTTTTTCTGTAGGGAAAAAAAACATTTCTCTTGTAATCAAGATTGAAATTCACTTAATGTATGCCTTTGTACAGCACTTATGTTTTATAGTACCAATCAGAGCAAGCTTTCAGATTCACAGAAATAGAAAAGTTGCTTAAATTCAGCTCAGTAGATGATACAAGTATGAACAAAATAATACTAACTACTTAATGTTCACCTTTCAATGTAGTGTTGAGTTGATCTCTTTACCTCTGAATTATGCTTCTCAAAAAGATTTGTAATACTTGACTGATAAGCTCTGTTTATGCAGTACTAGAAGAAACAACAGTGATGGAAGACCATTGATGCAGCCTGAGAAATGACTCAGTATCACAGCTCTACAGGAAACTACTTTTCTTGACTAATGGTTTTGTGGCTGCAAATAAGTGCCTAATGATGTCTCCAAATTGTTGATGCATCTGAAAATGGAGGGAAAACTAATTCTGGTAAATTAAAGCAAAATACAAACATTTTCTCAGCACAACCTGTAGTATCTTACAAAGCAGACAAAAACATCTTAAAAGGCTAGAGCAAAGACGGTTACAAGGGATTGTTAATGCTGCTGCGTGTTGATGTTCAATGTAATGCAATTGTCATGATTTTTTTTTTTCCTCTCTGGTTTTAATTCACTGTTTAGTTTCTGCTTACAAAACTAGCTTTTGGAGACACATCTCTTCAGATTTTGTTTGTTTGTTTCACTTTAAGACCACCAACCTTTTGAGCAGTAATGAATATAAAAGGAAATATTAATTTAAAATATATACAGTGGTAGTGATTATATGGGGTGCAAAGAGAGCAGCATGCTAAGTTTCATTGCTATGCAATCTGAAAACTGTGAATCCAGTCAAGTGCATACGAATAAGTTTAATGGCTTGCTATATTGCATGCTATGCAGGCTTCCATAGGAATGCAGTTATTCCCCAAAGAGTTTACTTAATTTGACAGAGATCGTGTGAACCTTACACCATCAAGAAGAATGCATTTTGCTGAGTGAAACTTGTGTATACATATCACCATCTTGATTAAGACCTTGAATCTATTGAGAAATACTTTGCTTTTGGTAATTTTTAATATTCTAGTTTCTAGTACTATTAGCTTTATTTTCCTGATTTGAAAGTGCAGGATAGGAAGTATGTGAACTCATGTAGTCCTTGATCCACAGGACTGGCAAGCCTTTGTTGGTGTTTCTGTTGCTATAGTGTCCAGAAAGGGTTAATTTAGCAAAAGTCTGCTTTGCTGCTTCCCCTTATCCTCACAAAAAAAAAGTTGAAATACTCAACCTGTGAGTGATAAGGAGTGATGTCTCAGATAGGAATAGAAGATGTGTCTTTCTGATTGATTTCTGGTTGAAATTTGTAAGATCAAATCACTTATGTCGGAGCAGTTGATAATGTCAGAAGAATATGCTGCCTGCTTAAGTTGTTGGGTTTTTTTCCCAACAAAATTTTATTCTTTTTAGTTAAAGCTCTTGGTCTCTGCACTGTATTGAAAACCTTTTTGTTGAATGTGGAACATTTTTATCTTTTGCCCTTCCTTTCCCAATTTTGCAGTTCGCTCATTTGGTACAGAAGACAGACCAACTGATAGGCCTATACCACCTCGTGATGAAGTCTTTGAGTATATTATATTCCGTGGCAGTGACATTAAAGACCTAACTGTCTGTGAGCCTCCAAAGCCTCAGTGTTCTTTGCCACAGGATCCTGCTATTGTTCAGGTAACTCAAACCCTATTTTTAGATGTTTGTTGCAGAAGATAAAACCCAGTAGCATTAAGTGCTCTTCTGAGTGTTTAAAAATGAAAATGATTGTTGCTGTAAAGCTTGTAACCCAATGTAAAGAACTCTGGAAAGATTTTCTTCTTTTTGAATGGTGCATTTAACTGAGAAAATCAAGGTTGAAGTCTTAACTCTAGCATAGTGTACCCTTGCAGTCCTTTAAGGTCTCTTGCTAAATTTGATGCAGCTTCTGTCAGTGGTAGTGTATAACTGTGAAACTGCATTGCTACTAACCCAAATAATAATAACACCACCCTCCAATGTGTTTGGGTCTTTCATTGTTAGTGTGGTTTCTGAAACTTCAAAGAAAAATATATGACACTTTCCAAGTTTGCCAACAAAACTGTGTACGTACTTGACAAAAGAATCCAGTATCTGAGCTTCTAGGGAAAAGATTCCAAAATTTTATGATACTGTTTTCACAAGTTTGTGGTATCAGAAGGGTAAAAGTTCTTTCTAAACTGTATACATGTTTGTGATTTCTTTCCCCCGCTATTGTGTGTTTGGAATTTTCATGCAGAGTAATGAGCGTAATTCATTATTGTTCTGCTGTCTTGCTCCTGTGTTTAAAGTGGTTAAACTCTTGTTATTAAAAGAAGCAACTTTATGAATGTTAAGGTCTTGTGCATGTATTAGCCAAGATGATGGTGTTAGGGTAAATTTAACAAATAGCTTTAGAGTTTCTACATTTTTTTTTGCTTTGCAGAACTATTTCTTGCCTTTTTTATTTTTATTTTTTTTTGTGTGTGTGTAAATGTGAATTTCTCCAAGCCTGTTTTGTCTTTAGTCTTCACTAGGATCTTCAACTACATCTTCATTCCAGTCTGTGGGGTCCTACGGTCCTTTTGGCAGAATGCCTGCATACAGTCAGTTTAGTCCAAGCCCGCTGGTGGGGCAACAGTTTGGTGCTGTTGGAGTTGGTATGTTCATTTTTATTATTTGGTGTTTTCCTATTAGCAAAGTTGCATCTGTGTGCACAGACAGTAGTCAGTGCTTATAATTCCATCAACATCCTATCCTAAGAGTCAATCCAAAGTCTTCAATCCGTATCAGTCCCACAGTTTAGCTCAAAAGTGTAGGGTTTTTCATAAGTCATTGCAGCTCAAATCAAAGCAATTATGATTGAGAACTAAATACCCTATCTTTGAGGGACAAGTGGGGAAAGGTTCCTTTATTCTGTTTCATATATATTCATTACATTAGTCATGTATTCATTTCACAAGTGGTAGAGGCAGCTGCTTCACAAAAGCCCCATAGCTGTGGTATCAACATCTACTACCCTAGGTTGACCAGGGGGTGTGTACCTTACCCAAGGGTTTGGATTATTCCGTGATCGTGTGCCAGCACAGTCCTCTGGCTATTCGTGAGTTGTTAGCTTTGCATGAAGTACACACTAGAGGTATTTATGAGCTGCACAGGTTAATTGTTCCTTTACACTGCAGATAATGCTCTCTGAGACTCATTAACCAACTTTCCTTCCTCCCTTAATGTTTTATTTCACCTTTTAGTTTTTCACATGCGAATTTAGATTCTTGTAACTCCTGTGGGCATCAGTGTTCCTTCCACTGCTGAAAATATTAGCCATGTGAAGGGAAGGCTGTAGACTTGACCATAACTTGATGTCAGTTAAGAAGATGTGACAGTCATATTTTTGTTTAAAAGATGTTAAGTGGAAGTAGATACTAATAACATTTATTACTCTGTAAAATGCTGCCGTGACTATGCTATGTTAGTACTACTGACACTAAATATATCAGTGCTCTTTATTTCTTTTCTTTTAAGTAAAAAGTAGCAAGATATTACAGTCTTACCAACTTACTACAAATACATATTATGTTGAACTTAGAGTGTATAGGAAGGACAGACTTAACGTGTGTTCTAGAATAAATGCCTAATACAGCTTCAGTAATCATTTAATGCTAATTAAGGAAAAAAAAAATTCTAAACGAAATTTTACAACTACGTTACTTCTTTCAAAGCAGGAGGTTCTTTAACATCTTTTGGAACAGACTCTTCAGCCAGTGCTGGCATGTCCCAAAGCACTGCAGTTGGTTCTGCATTTACAACAGATGCAAGATCACTGAAAACACAGATGTCTCAAGGTAAATCTTTTTTAATAACTCTCTGATCTATTTTGACCAGTTGTGCCCCTATGACTTGGGTGGTTGCCAGAAATGCTAAACAAAGAGCTGAATGCTGTCAGGAAAGCACTCAGTATTAAAACCAGAAAGCACTGAGGGGCTCTATACTTGCTCTTTCAATGTGTTTTCCTACATCTTGGCATGCTGAATCTGTACTGTTAGCAACCCATTTGTCGTTATCCTTAAAACATCTCTATTGAGGAGCAGGACCTATTGCAGTTGGACAGTGTTATCAAATAGGTGCATATGTAAAATCAATATCTAATTTTATTGATAGCATGACAAAACTCAAGGTGCTTTATGCTGATTGAATTTTGAAGTCCTTCAGCCTACATTTTTAAAAACTTTATTCCTAATGCTGTTGGGTTTTTTTTTAATGTATATTTACATATATAATGTTAACAGCAAACCTGATTTACTGTAGAGATAATGACATGACAGCTAAGTTAGCTTAATAGTAACAGAAACTGTATGGCTAGTTTATGTAATATTGGGGGAAAGAAAAAGTAGAAGCAAGAAGGAAATTCCTGATGCTTTTGAGTGAGAAAGAAAAGAGAAACTAAGGGTTGAGCACCTTTACCCTCATTTTCCATGCAAATGTGTTAAGATTGCTCCTCAAAAGACATTATTTCCTGCTTTTCCACTCTTCATTGCTGCAAGTAATGTGTGCTCATATATATTCCTAATGCTATTTTTAAGTTTATACAGTCATGTTAAAAGGCAAAACACTTTGCTTGTAGTAAAGAGATTTTTTTCCTAAATTCTAGTTGAGATTTGTATGCTAATTAGGACTGCTTTTTAGGATACAATGAGTGGATTACCAAAAATAAATAGGTTCTACTTTGTTGCATTAATTGAAGGGGGGAGAAGTATGCTGACCACTTACTGTTTCTTTGTTGGAAGTGTAACTTGGGTTTCGGTAGGTGAACTTAAAATGCATATGGTACTTGGACTTAACATATGATGTGTGCTCCAGATGAAGATGCATTCTGCCACAAAATTTCCTGTGGGGCACCAAAAAGTTTGGTTTTCTTCTGTGTGTGTTTGCTTTTAAAAATATTTGTTATCTTTGTAGATTGTAAGTGTAGTGTGATTTGTTTTAGTTGTTTTTGTTTTGTGTTGGTTGGGTTTTTTTTTTGTTTGGTTGGTTTTCACTTTATTTTGTTTAGGATTTTTTTCTTATGGGTTGTGACACTATTCTTTTCTTTTACTTCCTGAAGTAGACTTACTCTATGGTGTCATAAAATTGTCTGGCTGGATCAAATGTCTCTATTGTAAGCGTGCTTCTGTCTCCAGTAACTCATGCTGCAAATTGAAATATATGAACATCACTTTGTCAGGAAGCCTTTCTTGGCTCCTTCATCTGCATTCTGCCTGGCACGTGCCCCCAGTTTTTCATTTATTTTGTGGTGATCATGTAACAGAGTGCAATAGATGAAGTGAAATTTCAGGATTGTAACTGTATCTCTGCCTTTGGGAGCAGTCACTTTCCACTTGACTTTCCAGGGAAGCAGAAAGAGAGTATTTTTATCTCCAGTCTATCAAGAAAATTCATTCCACAGCTAAATGCACATCATAGATGGGTTGGTAGGGATTAATTGTCCTATGCATTTTTTTGCTCTTAGCAATTTCCCCTCCCTCAGTCTAAATATCCTTCATTCTGGATTAGTGGATCTCAGGGTGCAGAAATATTTATTTCTTCTTTGGACATAGCTGTCTTGACTGGTAAGGCAGATAACCTGTCAGTCTAGATTGGTTGAGACCAATAACTCAAATTTGTAGATTGGAAATAACTCTTTGGGCATTGGTTTTGTTTTGTTTGTTTCCCAGGTCGTTCAAGCCCTCAGCTAGATCATCTGAGGAGGAGCCCCACCATGGAGCAAGCAGTACAAACAGCTTCAGCCCACTTACCTACTCAGGCACCAGTTGGGAGGAGGAGTCCTGTACCAACCAGACCTTTGCTGTCTGCTAGCCAGAAATCATTAGAGAATCAAGAGCACAGACGAGGTAGCTTTGGATAATCTTCATACATCTTACTTTCTTCCATCACATAGGAAGTGCCCTTTCTAAGGGTTACATGTAGGAATTTTCCTGCTGTCCATTATTGGTAGACTGGTAGAGACCTGGATTATGTGTATTTCTTTTTAAAGTCAAGTGTATATTCTAAATTATATTTTTTCTTTTATGAGTTAAACTTGTGGTTTACATTTACAAGGTTGGATTTTTTAAAAATCTGAACTCTATATATACAAAAGTATGGTCAAAAATACCTAATTGGATAAACAAGTCATTTTTTTATTTCCAACTTTAGCTGAAGCACACAAGGTTTCAAGATCAGAAAATGAACTCAGAAATGAAAACAAACGACAAATTGGTAAATCTTTTCAGAAGTAGCTATCATTGTTTTCAGACTTCATGAAGGTTTTTTTTTTTAAAGTCAGCTAAAATACAGTGTTGTGTGTAGCTTGCAAAGTGCTAGGTCTTTGTTTATAACACCAGAAATCTTGCCATTCAGATTACAGTAATAAAGAATGTATGTGTTTGGAATGCATTCACATAGTTGTTTCTAGTGGGAAACAGTGACTTTGCATTGGGTCAGCATAACATGTACAAAAATCAACATTAAAGAGAAAAATCTCCTCTGCTTTCTCTATATTAAGCAATTTGAATAAAAATGCAAACCAAATAAGTATTCATGGATTTATAAACACAATAGTCTGGAATAAAACCTCTTAACCTTTCTCTGAAAATACCTGACTGAAAAGCCACTGACATTTTAACTCTTCTCCCAAAAGCTTTAATGACTTCTAGAATTTTCAGTACCCAAATTTAGTACTATTAATGCTTTCTGTGTCACTGCTGTAGTTATTGTAAGTGAATTTACAAATTACAGCTGCTCCAACAGGACATTTAACAACAGAAATGCAGGACGAGAATTCCTGAATTCCCAGCCTGTTACCCCAGGAACGAAAAAAAAAAAAACAAAAACAAAACAACCCAAACAAATAATAAAAAAAAATAAAATTTTTTAAAAAAAAAGGAAAAATCCAAACACCAAACCACAAAAAAAGCCCAACAACCAGACACTACTCACTCTCCCCCTTCCCCACCCCCCCAATTAAAATCAACTGACAAATTTAAAACCAAACAGAACTTCCTTCTTTTTAGTTCCAGGTGGACCTTCAGCAAGGAGAGGCCGTGGAGGACACAGAGGGGGGCGAGGAAGATTTGGTATAAGGAGGGATGGTCCAATGAAGTTTGAGAAGGACTTTGACTTTGAAAGTGCAAATGCACAATTCAACAAGGAGGAAATTGATAGAGAATTTCATAATAAACTTAAGCTGAAAGGTAAACCAATTTTTGCTTTATGTTTGAGCATGAAAAATCTGTCTTGCTCTAGTAATCCTAGCTTGGAGAACAACTTTTCAAAGGCCTATCCTGTTGTCTTCTCCGCAGTCATTTAAAAAAAATACATATTAACAAGTAAACTGGGTTCATCTCTTCATTTAAGTATAGTAAGGTCAACATTTGAGTTCTGAAGGAATTTCAACTAGTAAATCATACATCATGTTCTAACAAATTTGTTGCTTAAAAATGCAGACTACTTGAGCAGAGTTCCTATAGTGTGAGTTTACTTTTGTGTTCTGGAAAATATGCAATAGAAGAAAACCTATTGGTTTTGCTCAGTTGATAATTGAAAACAAACAAAAATATCGCAAAAAGCATGCATTTGCTTTCTGAACTTCGCTGGAGGATGCATGACAGTTTCAGTTTAAGAAAGTTTCTATTATTTTATCCTTTTAGAAGGAAACGCGGGAGTAGTTCAGATCAATACTGCCAGCAGTATTGGTTTGTTTTCTATCAGGCTTCTGGTTTAATTACCACATTCTCTTGTGAGAATACATAAATGGTAAGATTTGAGTAGAGAAAAACTACCAGTAGAGTCCCATAGGATTTTTTTACTTGTTTGTTTATCTGGTGTTTGCCTCTTTCTGGATCATTTTTAAATAAGCTGTCAGTTTGCTGTTGATAGTAATTTTTTTCAGAACCATAAAGAGGATGGGGAAAACTAACAGTAAAGAGCTGTAGAAATACTTGGAGATAGAGTGGTAATTTGTGTGTGTGTTGTGGAAAACATTGAGCTGGTTATCTGAAGTTTAGTATGAGGTTACAGTTGTAAGCATTTAGGGAATGAGACTTTGAGATCATAATAGGTAGTTCTGTTGAACCATCAGCTGCTTCTTCTGTACCCATCAGAACAGTACGTTGAACTTCAGACACTATTAGGAAAGAAATACGAAGTCAGTTCATGATGCAGTGTTTTGAACACTGGCCCTGTGTCTCAAAGGAGGTAACAGCAAAGCCTGAAGACGAAGAAGGGCAACAGGGATGAGCAAAACCAGGGAATGGCTTTTATGAGGAATGACTGAGTAAGGCTTCTGAGTCTGGAAAGCAGGTTACCTAGGAGGTTAGAAAACAGATGGCTATCAAATCCATTCTACCACAGTTGTTTGGGGTTTTTTTGTTAATTAAACCCATGGAGAATATTGAGGATATCAAACCTCCAGGCAGCAGTAGCAGCACAACAGAAAAATTTACATGTCAAATTATTTGACTTCCACACTGAATTTTGAAGGGTTCCTTAATTTTTTTGAGCGTTCAGTATAGTTTGTGTCCATATATCTGGGAATAAGTGAAGACTACTGTTCTGTTTAGTACTATGGTCCAGAAAGCCTCTGGTTACTTTTATTTTCCAGAAGATAAACTTGAGAAACCAGAGAAGCCTGTAAATGGAGAAGACAAAGGTGACTCAGGTGTTGATACACAAAATAGTGAAGGGAATGCAGATGAGGAAGACCCACTTGGACCCAACTGCTACTATGACAAAACCAAATCCTTCTTTGATAACATCTCCTGTGATGACAATAGGTATGGCCTGCAAGGGGAAGCTTGTTAGTCTACTTAATGCATGTTTGTGCCATAGAAGTGTCAGCACTACTCATTACAATCCACTCTGAATTGAAAGTGAGTAAAGCTTATTTCCACATGCAATGGGCAAAAATGAAACAGGAATATGAAGCACAAAATTCTTTGTGGACAAGAGCAGTCCATTAATAGGGTGACATTTTAAATTGTTGGTTTAGAACCAGGCTTCTGCAGTTGAGTGTAGAATCTCCTTTCTAGATTTACTCAAGTGGGTCTTTTGTCTTGTTTTGCAATTAAATTATCACTTTTGTTACACTGATTATGACTGTGCTTTGTAATGGTTTCCAAGTAGATTACATAAGTGTCTTGGCCCGTGGTGGTGTTCAAATGGGAAGATAGCATTTCGGGAAAATGAAAACTCATCTTTTGCTGTCGCCTATTTATTAGACAAGATGATGTGGATTACTGACTTAAAAACCTAATATCTGTAACTACGAACTCTTACTTTTCTGTTTCTTGATTTAAATTGCAGATAGTTTTTATTTATTTACTTTATTATATGATTCTGTGTGCAGATGTTACAGACTGTGTCCTTCTGTATGGGGAAACTCCTGGAGTACTATTAATGTGTAGTTGATGATACTATAACATATCCTTTCTCATTAAATGAATTTTGGCAGACACCTGTATTCATGCAGAAGGGATATTGTGGAGATTTACAATGTGCTTAATGCATCATTTTTTATTTAATGGGCTTTTTGGCGATTCTCACTAAGCCAGGCGGTCTTCCTTGTGAAATGCATTTTAAAACAGTCTTTGTTACTTGTGTGTGGCAGAGAACGGCGACCCACCTGGGCTGAGGAAAGAAGACTAAATGCCGAGACCTTTGGAATACCACTGCGTCCCAATCGTGGCCGTGGAGGGTACAGAGGCAGAGGGGGGATTGGCTTCCGAGGTGGAAGAGGCCGAGGAGGTGGAAGAGGTGGCTTCACTGCCCCCCGAGGATTTCGTGGGGGATTCAGAGGAGGTCGTGGAGGCAGGGAGTTTGCTGACTTTGAATACAGGGTAAAATACATTTAATCTTACTATGACCTGATCCCCTGTTTCTGAAAATTGGTGGTAAAAAACCTATTGCTTTAACATTTGGTGTTGAACTAGAATTTCTTGCTTGAATAGTATTTTGCAGGTACTCTGAGCTACTTAGTTGAAAGAACATTAATGTAGAAATTTTAGTTACATAGCATCATTTTACTATCAACAGCAACCAAAACTAAAAGCTACCTTTCTTCACTTCCCTAAGTATTAGTTCTATAGCTGCAATTGGTGGGGAGAAGTAAAATTCTGCAGATTTAATACAAAATGTTAGAAATGTGAAATGCAAAGCATTTTTTCTAAACAATATTGTACAATGTAAAAACCGAGAGGGAGTAATTTAACTTGCATCTAGTTTCCGAAATTCTTTTTGAATTCTTTATGAATGAGTTGGCACAAAGCCTATATATAAACTTTTAAGACCCTATATAACCCCCAAATAGAGTAACTGAAGTTTCACAAGAACAGTGATCACCCTTTGCAAAAAGAAAGATTAAAGTATTTGAGTTCTGTAAGGTCCTGTCACACGCTTCTTTCTGTCTGGTTTGGTGTCTGGTTTGGTGTTTGTTTTTCCTTTTGTGTGTGGTGTGTGTTGGGGTTTTTTGTTTGTTCTGTTGATTGGTTGTTTTGTTTGTTTTGGTTTGTGGGGTTTTTTTGATGTTTGTTTGTTTAATATAGCTTTATGTAATTATATCCACTAACTGTTGGGAAAACTAAAGCAGGATTGAATTTATTCAGTCAGTCATTCGGTAAAAAGGAACTGTGGGAGATAAGCTGTAAAAGCTTCAAAAGGAAAGACCCCTGTCCATCCATACAGAAAGTGTTTTTAAAAGCTTAAAAGTACTGCTACTTTATTTTTAGTTAAATATAAATGAAGCTTTAAGCATTACTCAGAAGCCGACATGTAAGTTTGCTAACAGAGGTGTCCTGATGCTATCATAACCACGTAGGCATAGAAACAGTAATCTGTTCTGCAAGAGCTATAATGGCTAAGAAGCAGAATCTTCTTTTACTGTATAGTTGTGCAATTTGTTGCTTTTGCAACACTGAGGCATCCACTTCTTTGCTTCCTGTTGAAGCTCTTAACTCTAGCAGCCATTCAGAGGAAGGACAGACTTTGCTGTCAGCCCCAGCTAGTGAAGTGATGAGAGATTCTGGGCTGGTGGGATCTTACACATCTTTTTATTTTTTTCTCTTGGAAACAACATAAAGTCTCTTTCATGAAAGCTCATTGATAATACAGTTCATGTAAAACAGCAGAGCTCTGTTGCATGCAAAAATCAATTTTTTTTCATAATTTCAGTGAAAGGTATTTTTCTTGGTATTAAGTGCATATATTCAACCGGCATACTGTTGATAATCAGTAACAAATGTAATTAACCAGTTTGGTGCAAGTAAATACAGGCTTTTACTGTTCTGGTTCGAACTGTTTCTGGTAGCTTACTGCACAAGCGGTTAAAGTCTTGCAATACACAATCTTTGTGTTCTGTTTGAAGATACAAATATTTTGAGTAAAAAAAAAAAAATAAAAGGAGTGGGGGTGTTTCATCACAGAAGATTTCTATCTGCCCATCAGTTAATCCTTCATTAGTTTACAACAATTAGACCCATAATTTAAGTAATTTTTTGATAGGTGAGAGTGCATTGGAATGAGGAGTTGAAAATCAGAAACAAATTTCTGAATGAAGGAATTTCACAGCCTTCCAGATGAGTAGGAGGTGGTGTAGTCAAAGGCACAAGCTGCTTCAGCACGTGACTGAGTGCTGAACTGGTCACACAGTGAGGTCTTCATTGTGGTTGCAGAAGGTGGGAAGGAGCCATTGCAGTGCATCTTTTCCCAGTGCTGCTGCCCAGATGAATTTGTGATTTTTGTTTTGCAAATCTGTCTTAACATTCTACTGTTGTTCCCTCTAGAAAGACAACAAAGTCGCTGCATAGTCTACAGGAAAGCTGAAAACCGGCTGAACATCTAGATCTTCTTGATCCAGAGAATTAGTTTCAATCTCTGCAAAGAATGAAGTTAATTTGCTGTATACTTGTCACCAGCACTGGGATTTAACTATTTAATTTCAAAGGGGTGTAATGCAGTTACTTTTGAAAAATGGCCATCTTTGAAAACAGTGAGCATTAAATATATTTGAGACAGAAGGATAAGTAATTTCTTATGTATAGTTAATTATAAAGCAGTACTTCGATGGAGTTTAAGTATTTTTTCATCACTGAAAGGATTTTTCTTATTACTAAACTGTATTTGATAATTGCTTCAAGTTGTAAGGACAATTGTATGCAGAAGGCCGTCGATACTGTGAGTGTTTTGATCCACTGAAGGTTGTTTTTTGGAAATCCTGTAATATCCCTTTTGAGATAGTTGTACTTCTATCAACTAGGGTGCTGGACAGTAGAAAACTTGCTTTGTCAGTCAGATATGTACACACAGTAAATACTGTTTCTTAGGCAAAGGAAACTTTTTATATAGTTGTAAAATTCCATTATATCCCATTGCCAAAGAAACATTACAAACTTTGTATAGCTGTATAAAAAGCGACTAATTTTTTAAAGAATAAACATTTTTAAGTCGGCGAACATACTGTGTTATTGCAAAAGTTGATATGCTGAAGAGCACTGAATTAGTTGGGGTTTTTTTCTTTAGCGGCTTTTCAGGCTTAAGTGTTTGAGTTTTATATTTGGGCTACAATGAAGATTTGAGAATGTTCTTCCATTACACACAACTGGATAGGCTCTTCACTGCTCTTGCAAGAATTTGATTTTGTAGTTTGTGGCATATCACAGGATTTGACCAAATTCAGGAGGTATTTTCAAATAAGGAGAAAATAAATTTTCATATGTCAAAATTTGCAATTTTACTTAGTGATAAATATTAACTTTTTTTAATAATGGACCAGGCACATGAGTTTGTGATTCTCCTGGAGTGTCTGGGATAAGGAAATGTCTCCATTTGTCAATTCTTGAAATGTTAACTTTGTTGTAATACCTGTAGACATAAGCAATTTAAAGAATTCTTAGTGTTTGAAGTTGTTTGCATTTTGATAGACCATAGCTTGGAGACATTAAGACTCTGGTTCTAAGACCATGAAGTCACAAATGACATAGTATGGACTTTTTGCCAATTCTGAATGACTCGTTTCAACCATTTGATCTGCTGAAAAGAGATACCTGGTCATTTGTGTCTGTATGTGTATATGAAGGCCACAGGAATAAAGGGATCCAAAGATTAAAACATTTTGATCTAATTTGCTGGCTTTTTTTTTTGTTACTTTATCTTCAAAATGTTCAGTGGTGATAAAGATGTGGAAAACTGCACTGTTGGAAAATTGGAATATTTAGAAGTGGTTGATAGAATCTTAATTTTATAACTTTTGTATAGCACTACAAGGAAGTATTTTGTAATTGGTTTCCTTAGTAAGGTCAAGTATTTGGCAACCGTAGATGTTAGATATTATTGTTTAGCAATGTTTTTTTGCATGTTAACAACACCGCCTTTTGGGATCCACAGATCCTGGCTCTGAACCACCTGTTGAGGTTTCTGGCCCTCGAGGCCAGTGCTGTACCCTTGCAGTAACTGTAGACTGTACGAGCTGTCCCAGGCTTCTTTACACACCCTGCAGTGTCAGTACCAGGGGCCGGCGCTGCCAGGGTGTGAATTTCAGGCTTTCCTCCTGCGCAGG
>JANHFX010027746.1:0-64777 GCA_027560015.1 Chloroceryle amazona
AAAAGAGAGACAGTAGGAGAGGACAAAGGAGTGAAGCAAAGGAAAGAGGGAATAGAGTGAAAGAAAAAGTTTGCTGGCCATGCTTCTTGTGATGCAGTTCATGATACATCTGGTCTTCTGGGCTGTAAACTCACATTGGCAGCTCATGTTCAGCTTCTTATCCACCAGTACCCCCAAGTCCTTTTCTCAGGGCTTCTCTCGATCTCATCATCTCCCAGCCCATATTGATACCAAGGATTGGCCCTACGCAGGTGCAGGACCTTGCAGTTGGCCTTGTTGAACCTTATGAGGTTCACCTAGGCCCACCTCTCAAGCCTGTGCTGCCATCCCCCAGGCATGTCAGTTGTGCCACCTATCTTGGTGTCATCTGCAAACTTCAAGTTCATATCTATCCATATGTCTCCAATACCCTTCTCTCTTAATTGTAGGGTACTGAGTCAAAGACCTTACAGAAGTCCAAGTAGATGACATCCATAGCTCTTTTGTTGTCCACTGATGTACTCACTCCATCATAGAAGACCACTAGATTGGTCAGGTAGGATTCACCCTTGCTGAAGCCATGTCATCTATCTCTGATCACCTCCTTGTCATCCATGTGCCTTAGCAGAGTTTCTAGGAGGGTAACTTCCATGACCTTCCCAGGCAGAGGTGAGGCTGACAGGTCAGTAGTTCCCAGGGTTCTCCTTTCTACCCTTTTTAAAAATGGGTCAATGTTTCCCTTTTCCCAGTCATTCACAGGGCTCTTTGCCTGCCAGGACTTTTCAAACACTGTGGGGAGTGGCTTGACAACTAAATCAGATCTACTACCGCAGATCTCAGATAATGGAGCTTCCTTTTTTGCTTTTTTTCTCCGGAAGGTTTCCCTCTGGGAGGGAAATGATGGGGGTGTCGGGGGTCACTCAATGAGGCAGCAGCCCTCACAGGTGACACTTGGGCATTTCCAGAGCAACGAACGGCCACCACTCCTGCCTGGAACAAGCAGCCCTAGGGAGCACAGCAACCAGGGTGAGCAACCAGGGCAATGGCATGGCAGTTGGTGCAGGCAGGGCATGCAGGCAAGCCCAGAGCCTGGTTCAACTGGAAGTCATTGCCCTACCAGAAGAAAACTCAGCACAAACACAGAGGCTGGGTCAACTGGAAGTCATTGCCCTACCAGAAGAAAACTCTGCCATGGTTTCCACTCAGGCCAAAACCCTGGCCAAAAAGAATGTGTTGACCCAGACAGAGCTGCTCCAGAGGCACACAGTTGTTCAGATCCTGGGCTTCCTGGAATGTCTGAGCCTGTTATTCTTACAGGAGGGCAGCAGAGACACCCCTGTGTGCGGTGTGACCGGGTGAGGGATCTGCTCAGCCTGGGGGCAGAGCTGACAGAAGAGCTGGGAAGGTTAAGGAACATCAGGGAAGGTGAGAGAGAGAGAGATCTGTGGGGCCACAGCCCGAGGCAAAGGCAGCAGCTGGAGGCTCCCCCAGAAGCAGAGGATCCCCTCCCCTCTTGCCACTGGGAAGAAGGAGGGGACCCAAGAGATGGGGGCAACAGGTGCCTACTTGGGACAGCAGGTGAATCCCCTCCCGCCCTTCCCCACCTTCCCAGTTGCCTGTACACAATATATATGGGTCTCTGGAACTGGAGGAACAAACAAATGAGGATGTTGATAAAAGTCCATCCAGGGAGTTGCTGAGGCAGGCAACCCCATGCATTAGGACCACTCCTAAAGAAAATAAAAGGAGGGTCATTTTCATAGGGAATTCCCTTCTGAAGGTAAGAGAAGACCCAATATACCTGCTGGACCCATCCCACAGGGAAGTGTTGCCTTCCTAGGGCCCGAGTCAGAGATATAGCCAGGAAGCTCCCAGGTCTGGTGCTGATTACTATCTGCTACTGGTCATGCAGGTGGGCAGTGATGGCATTGCCAAGAGAAGTCCTAAGGCAATAAAAAAGGACTTCAGGGCACTGGGGTGAATAGTGTAGGGATCAGGAGTGCAGGTGCTGTTTTCCTCAGTTCCTTCAGTGGCAAGGAATGCTGAAAGGCAGAGGAGGGCACCACCTGATCAACATATGGCTTAGAGGCTGGTGCCATTGGGTGGATTTTGCTTTCTTTGATCATGGGGATGTTTACATGGCACTGGGCCTGCTGACAACAGAGTGGAACTGTCCACAGGGTGGAAAAGGATTCTTGGCCAGGACCCGATGGGGCTCATCAGTGGGTGTTAAAACATGTCTGAAGGGCGAAGTGGATAAAACCAGGCCCCCTAGAGATGAGCCTGGGTGTGGCATGGCAATGTTAGGGGTGAAACCAATAGCCCAGCTCAAGTGCATTTACATCAACGCACACAGCATGGGCAAAAAGCAGGGGAGCTAGAAACCATTGTGTGGCAGGATAGCAATGACATAGTCACCATCAGAGAAACATGGTGGGATGATTCTGATGACTGGAATGCTGCAATGGGTGGAGATAAGCTCTTTCAGAAAGGATAGACAGGGAAGGAGAGGCAGTGGGGTGGTTCTGTATGTTAGGGAAAGTTTTGACTGTATAGTACTTGATGATAGTAATGATAAGGTCAAATGTTTATGGGTAAGGATGAGGGGGAATGTGAATAAGGTGGATAACTTGTTAGGTGTGTTATAGACCACCCATCCAGGATGAGGAGCCAGATGAATTGTTCTACAAGTGGCTGGCAGAGGTCTCACAATCACTAATCCTTATTCTGGTGGGGGACATCAGCTTACCAGATGTCTGCTGGTAATACAACACAGCAGAGAGGAGACAGGCTTCCTGTTCCTGGAGTGTGTAGAAGAGAATTTCCTGCCACAGCTGGCAAGTAAGCCTACCAGGGGAGGTGCCTCTCTAGATCTGCTGCTCACAAACAGGGAAGGACTGGTGGGAGATGTGGTGGTTGGAGGCCATCTTGGGCTTAGCAACCACAAAATGATTATTGATCCTTAGTGAAGTAAGCAGGGGGGTCAACAAAACCTCCACCAGGGACTTCCAGAAGGCAGGCTTCAGCCTGTTCAGGACATTGATTCAGACAGTGCCTTGGGTTACAGTCCTGAAAGCCAAAGGGGTCCAGGAAGGCTGGACAATATTCAAGAAAGAAATCTTAAAAGAACAGGAGCAGCTGTCTCCATGTGCTCTAAGACAAAGCAGCAGGAAAGATGACTGACCTGGGTGCATAGAGAGCTTTTGCTGGGAAAAAAAAAAAGGAGGGTTTACTTCCTTTGGAAGAAGGGGCAGGCACCTCAGGATGAGGACAGGGATCTCATTAAGTCATGCAGAAAAAAAATTAGAAAGGCAAAAGCCCAGCTGGAGCTCAATCTAGTCACTGTCATAAGGGACATAATGTTTTTACAAGTACATTAACAATAGAAAGACAGGGAGGATCCCCATCCTTTACTGGATGCCAGGGGAAACATTACAACCAAGGATGATGAAAAGGCTGAGATACTTAATGTTGACTTTGTGTCCATCTTTCTTAGTCATAGCAGCTACCTCCAGGGTATTCAGCCTGTTGAGCTGGGAGATAAGGATGGAGAGCACAACAACCCTCCTATAATCCAGGAGGAAGCAGTTAATGACCTGCTATGGCACATTGGACATAGGTGTGATTCGGTGTTTAGGAAAGAACTGACTACAGACTACAGTGACTACACAGCTATTATTAAAAGCTGACTAGAGGCTAAAATTTTATTGTACAAAAAAGTGTAATGGAAAGAAATACAGGGCAAAAGAGCAGTGACATTCAATTTCTCCTAACACTAACAAGCTCTCAATTATTCATTTGCAATTACAATTCACTGAATTAGCTACATGAAAACAATAAAACATGGGTTCTCTCAGGTAGATTCTCAACAAGGGTGTTGGAAAAGAAAGGCTAGAGAGGGCAAAGAATGAGCATACCATGGCTTTTAACTTAGTTGATTGATATCCAAGTTGGATTCATCTTGGATATTTCCCATCCTCTGTGTGCTTCCTCCTTTCTTTGGCTTCTGTGTGTCACACCTTCAGGTGAGAACAGCAGGAGTACCAAGCATCTGCTACTTGTTTGAACTAAGCATTGGAGCCTGAGTGTAGATATCTAATGTTACTCTGTGCCTGAACAGCACGTCTTTAGAGAATGGAAAGAGCTCTCTTTTTAACCACTTCAGGACACAAACTATAGGAAGAATTGGAAAGCTTCTGGCTATGAGGCCTGCTCCCTTATAAATACCTGCAACTACACATATATGTGTAGCAGAGAAGCTGTCACAAGATTTTCAGGGAAGTTGAGATTTTGTTTGCAGCAATGTTGCATTTGCAATGACTTTGCTCAAGAGCATTCTTTTAGTAGGCATTTATAAAGCAGTGTTTTCAGTCTTTGGCTTTTACCCCACTGCTGTCAAGCTGCAGCTCACTTCATGTTTTGTTTTAGTACTATGTCTTATACAGGTCTTTAATTACACCACAGCTGAAATAGCCTCAGCATCTGAAGGAACAGCTTCCCTTGATAGCCACTTTGCCTTTTGCTGACTATGCTGGTTGCCAGACCTTGGATATGAAAATCTTCCCCTAAATTGTCTTTGTAGGGAATACTGAAGAGGTGGATTTTTTTTATGTGGATCATTACTCTATTTTACCTCTGCTAAGTCATTGGAGCATTTTCTCTAAATAAATTTCCTGCTTTTAGAGAGCTCAAAGATACTGGCAATGCTTGTTCCTAGTTAATGTCTTCCATGAGAGGGTGCGTCAGTAAGCATCAGGTAGAAAACACCTTGCTTGGGAAGACCTGCAAGAAAACACTGATGCTTCTGCACTATTTTGAATAAGTATGTGTGGAGGTCCATTTGTTAGAGAATATTTCCTAGTAGCTGTGTTCATGAGAGCAGCAACTATTTACAAACATTAGATAACATTCAAAAAAAGCAAATTTTGAGTATTTGAGCCAACATTCAAGATTCAAGGATGAGAGTCAGAATCAGTTTTGTTCTACCACTCTTATGTGCCTGTGGGCCTCATCAGATAGATCCAAGTGCTAAGTTTTGAACACGCTTCTTCAGTAATTGCAGAAAGTTACGGAGGACTTTTGGCAACTAATTTTCATTGATAGTTCTACAAATTATAGTTTTAGTGGATCTCATGGGCTGGGGAAAAATGACAGTTTGACTACTAGCTTTTCTTCATGTGACTACTGAAGTGGTGAAAAAAGTCCATGTCTCACAGAAAGATCCCTATTGACAAAATCAAAAACCTAAACAGAAAACGTGCCTCGGAAATTATGGACAGGTTTTAAGGGCTTTTGCAGTTGGTCTGAACAGAGTTGGGAAGCCTACTATAGGAGTAGTTTCTTCTCTTCAAGGTTTGAATCTTCCAAGGCCAGAATAGGTGGGGCCAAAATTACTAGTATGACTGGTGTCCTCAGGTCAGTCCTTTCCTTCTGAACTGAATGGGAAATGTAAAAATCTACAAAATGCTGCAGGTGATGCCAGTTGCTGCAGTCTCTGTCTCTACTGCTAAGCAGCGTATGAAATAGTTATGACACTGATTTAGATCAAAGTAATACAGAGTGACATAAAATCAAACAGTATACTTGTATATAGCCCCTTGGCTTTAATGAAGTCCAGAGGGAGTGTAGCAGTCCAAGTCTTAATTATATTATGAAGGTAAAGTCTGATGTCAAGAGCCTTCTCAAAAGGACAATACCTGACTTGAAGAGCCACTACAGTAGGTGTAAAATAGAGAAATGCCTGAAAACAATGTCAGTATACCAGTGAGCATGAAGAAACCAAGGACCTGTTCATTCATGCAGCTTCTTTCAGCAGAAAGCATTTATGTCAGCTATCAGCAATGCAAAGACAGGACTGTGACTCTTCAGGATATAACCGTGCTTTTTCCCTATGATTTGGTTCAGGGAAAAGAACAGTCCTTACATGGACTTTCCATATATTGTAATATGTTCTTTTTCAGGGTCATCTGGTCTGCAGTTATTGAAATTTATGTACTCAAAAATGTTGTCAGTTGTCTTTTCCAAAGAATAACAAATAATTGTTGGTAAGAAACCAATAAAATTCAAGCTATTCTTCTGCTTTTGTGGGGGTTTTTTGTTTGTTTGTTTGTTTGTTTCTGTTGGTTTGGTTTGGTTTGGTTTGGTGGTGGTTGTTGTTGTTGTTGTTTTTTCCCCTAGTTATTCATTTTATTTTTTTTTCCTGGGTTGGGAGAGATATGTGCATAGAAATTATTTATTAAATTGAAGTAAAACTTCATTTTCCTCAGACATATTGTATTCCATTTTTCTCACCAAAACACAATGGAACAAAATATATGAGATATTATGCAGCAGGTAAAAGGAAATATATTTTAGTCAGATATGAATAACAGATTAGAAGAATCTTTAATTCACTTTTATCTTGCTTTGATCTGAAATCAAACTCTGAGCAGCCAAAAACATTAAAGACTGGGAGGAAATAAGGATGAGTAATTTTCTTGATTCACATTGAATTGGTTCTAAAGAAGGGAATATGACCCTGTTTATTAAGACAACATTATGTAGATCCTTTAAAATGTTTTGAGTTGATTTCTCAAATGGTATATCTGTGTATTAAAAGGATCTATCACTGTATCAGTGATTGAGTTTTAGGCATGAAGCTAAAACTTTCTCTGGTGTTGTTATCTTAGTTTTTTTTCCTATGTAGAAATTGCCTTAAATCTGCCTTCCAAGACTTAGCCACATGTCATGGTGAAGGAAATGGAACTTAAATTGAAGTACACAAGTGAAAAATGTCACCTTCTTGATGTAACATTAAAGAATATGACATTTGATTAGATACAGTTACTTGAAATAATATTTATGTATTAAGATCAGAATTGTCTGTGACAAGCTCGACACAGTAATTTGTAAATGTAGAAAAAAGGAGAAAAGGCTTTATTTGATATCTTCCTGTTCCAAGATGTTCCTCTATATAGCAAAAATAGCTCTTAAAAATGTCTTTGAAAGCTACAAGAAACAAGGGTAATGCTCTTCCTCACCTCTACTTTAGGTAATGGCAGGATTTTGCTGATGCAGCAGCAGAAGATTTGGTCCTTTTACATTTTATTGCCATGGGGATATTTCCAGTTTGCTGCTGGCGGAAGTCAGACTGGAAAAACTACAAGCACTATTTTTCTAGGCTCTGCCCATGTTTTGATCACAGAATAATATTTTCCACAGTAGATTCTGCGGATGCTTATACTGCAAGTACTTCTACTCATCAGGAAGCTAATTAACAGTCTTGTCTTGCTAGCTTGACAGTTTAGACTGTAACTTGTTCCACTGAGGTGCCTGGGAGCAGCATTGGTTTTGGGTAGATTGGAGTTACAGGCAGCCAATGTGTCATTCTGTGTTCATGTTTTAGGTCTGAGCTTTGCAACTTTTCTTTGTAAAAGTTAAGATAAACCTTTAAAATGTAATAGCAGTGGTGTTCGGGGAATAATATGAATATCCTGGTTGTTACCCTGTGCAAGTGTAGCTGTACCGCTTCTCATACATAATCAAGTAGTTCAGGCATTCATTATTCAGGAATACCACCGTATACAGCAGGCTCAAAGTGTTAACAATGACAGCTAGTGGGGGTTTGCTTTTCCTTTAAGTTTAGAAGCTTGTGTTCTTGAAGCTGATAGTCACTATTTTTATGTATTTGCACCATGATGCAGACAAAGAACTAATTATAACATGCAGACACATTTTGTCTTTGGTTATAGGAAAGATTAATTGATGTTCATAACTTGGGTCTATGATACCAACATCTGATTAAAGTATGTGTGTTTAAAAGCAACTGTAGTAATATATAGAAATGCATATATTTGTTCTTAATTTCTCAAGTACAAATATTGCTTTTCCTGCTAAAGGTAAGACATACTATTTTGAGTAATGTAAAGGGCCTTACAATTTGGACTACTTAGTGGCACATCAGGTGAAGGTTTAAATTTCAAATTATTTCCATTATAAAGTTAGTCTCAGTCCTTTCTTATCAAGTCAGTTTGGTTGGACGAGATGGGAAAGGACATAATGAGTAAAACATTCTGGTTAAGACTAGGTAAAATTGTGTATGATTTCTTGGAACACTAGAGGGAGCAAGATGGTAAAGTTCTTGAAAGAGCAGCTGCTTCCTTGGAGGTTGAATCCTTACATTTGCCATACCAGGCAGGTAATTAAAGCAGGTGCTAATACATCATTTAAAAATCCACCACAAACTAAAATCAAAGCGATTTCTTACATGTTTATTTTTTTATGCTATGTTTGTTTGTGTGTTCACCAAAATACTACCAGCATTCTTTTCCCACTCTGCGTTCATTTTCTTTATTGTTTTGAGGGGATACTTCTTTTTTTCATGCCTCTGAATGCTGAGTGTGTGTTCATCTAGGCTAAAGCTAATGGACTGACTGTGATGGAAACCAAACGCCTTTTTTCTTCTCATCAGAGACCCCTTTAGGCAAATGTTAACCTGCCAAGAGTGTGTGCATTCCAAGGAGGATTTGTAAATGAACTAGTTGTTTCCCATGAGCAATATTTTCTGACCTAAATCTTTCTGTTCTAAGGAAAAAAAATGAAATAGTATGCACTAGGAGGCTATTATAGATGAGAGAATATTTTATCTACTGTTCCCCTTGCCCACTCATGTTAATATTAACTGTTTCTAGAATATAATATTAAATACTGGTGAGCACAGCGTTTCACGCTGATTATTCACCAAACTGACCCTGTGCCTATAAACAAACGTTTTACCTAAGAGGATTAGCCCACTTGCATGTTCTTCTAAATAACAGTCTGCCAGTAGCTTTGGAAAGTCAAAGACATTTGGGGAAATACTCTCATCTCAATGTGCTAGATATTACTGGCTGCCTCCTGCTGGGATTTGTGGACAACATTGCCAGGACAGTGAATTGTAAATGCAATTCTACAATGCTGAAAAAAGTCTGCTTTTCATGTGGTACCACAAGTATCATGACAGTACATAAATTTAAGTGTTGTCTTTCCTGTTTTCCTCTTTATTTCTAGAAATTCTAAACCACTACTGCGGATAAACGAAGAGCAGGACAAATGTGGAGGTGCAGTTGATGCTTGGTCTAGGAAGCCTGCCTACTAATGTACAGTCTATGGCAACTGTGAGGCTACAACATCACTCCTAAGGCCTGTGGGGGAACTGGTGATTGGCAGGTGGCTGCACTCCTTGCTGGAAGAACACTATTAGATGCAAAGCATGTGTAGCAGCTGGTATCCAGTACAGAGAGCTGGACTTGTGTCTCTCCCAGCTTGCTGAGAGATACTTTATTTGGCCTTTATGGTGCTGTCAGCAGGAGGCAGGACAAATTTCCCTATACAGTTGCTTTTTCTGAGGATGAAGTAGGAAGAAACTGCATGTTTTTCCCTCTCATCTGTTTCACTTGCACAAAAGTAGCTACCTCAAGGTGTCCATGTTGATTTTATTGGCCCTGCTCTTGCAATACTGCTAAGCATAACAACAATATGGCAGTCAGCAGTGCCAATTCTCACTCACTGGACTAACCGTAGCATGAAAACCATTGTGTAGTGAGATGTGGACCTCTTTTACCAGTTTTCTATTGCATGCAGACAGTACATTTTACTTCAATATTTGTGCACTCAGATCTCTGTTGTAATAGCTTCTGCCTTATAATTACATTCTCCCTTTAAAAATATATAAAAAAAACCCCAACCTTTGTATAGGCTTGATTTTATTTCTTGATTGTATTTGTTGATATCTTTGTTACACCTCAGTTTTTTTTGCCACTATTTTTGCAGTAACCAAAAGTAAGTCATTTTACACCAGTTGATGATAGACCTTGGTTGCATTAAGTTTTCAGTTACTTCTCCAATTTCTCAGTAGCTATGAGGAGGTTTGGTGACCTCAATAAGTCCACTGAAACCAAGAAATTTCATTCATTTTCACTGATATGAGAATAAAGACAGGCCCATAGTTTTTGTTTGAAATGCATGCAAATCTGATCTTCCAGTCTTGTTTGTAAAAATCTTACGTGTTTTATAAGCTAAAGCCCCCGGTAGCTATTTTTTCTAAATTGTCTAGCATTTCCCCAAAACAACTACTTAGTCATCCAGTATTTTTCCACTATTGCTATGAAGAGGTAATATGATGACATAATTACAAGACAGAAGATTCTTACTTACTTGCTGCGCACTTATTCAACCTAGGTGTACTTTCTAGGATGATAACAAGGAGACAACTACAATGTGGTGAAGCTCTGATAAGATGAGCAAGGCCCAGGCATGTGCTCAAGTGACTCCTGCTGTAGTGTGAGAGCTGCAGCAGTGATGGAATCAGCTCTGCAAAGAGATTTATTCCCTTGAGATGGAAATTTTCGCTGCAGGACTCTTCCTTGGCCCAATGCACACCCTGCCCCTGGACATCCTTTAGTATTTTCCTCTAATCGCACTTTAAATATTTATTTTTAAGTATCTTTATTTATGAAAATGAATCTTTATTTCAAAATCAAGTTTGAGGTATAGGTAGGAGATTAGGTGTCAAGAAGGCTTTTGAAATCTGACTTGACGCTTGAACTATTCCTGAAGTATAGGTGTTTCTCTGAGAAGGTAAGGCCAGAAGAACTGCTATTACTTAGTGAAAGATTTGTACGGAAGCATATTACTCCCCAGTGTAGTCTAATGAAACAACACTGTTCCTAAATGTTAACTTTATCACTACAGATCCCATTTTAGGAAAAAATCCCTCTTGAAGACAACACTGAGAGGGATATTTAATCATAATACTTAAAAGTCATGCATGCTTGAAATGTAACATATGCTTAAAATGTTTCCCCAGATGAGGAGGACTTAAATTTCACCTTTGGATGGTTACCTAGCTGGATCCAAGACTTTGGAAACTTGTACTCCTATACTCTGTTCCCTTCTGAAGTTGAATTCCTTTCAGTTATACAGGCCACTATTGTCACAGGTTCACAGGCAATGGGCTGTTTTGAGACTCTTCTGATCATCTGATCTGGCTTCCTGGAGGTCAGATCTCAACTTTTTGCATGAAAACCATAGCTATTTGTTGAGTCAGAGCAGATCACAGGAAATAGAAGTCACCTGAGTGTCCAGTGCTTAGGAATAGATGCTCAGCCAGGCTATTCAGTAAGTTCTCAAGACCATTACCTTCTCTGTTCAAAGTACAAGCTTAAGATTGACTCTGAATGTGTCCAGCTTTGATGGCTTATTTTTTTAGCACCTTCGATATATTTTTCTTTTCTTTGCTGTCTTCTATTTTTTCACAATCAATGCAGCCAAAATGATAAAAACTTTCGTTTTCATTATTTTTTTGTTTCTCTTCTGTTTTCTGAGGGTTTCTGGGATTTCAGCTATCTTAGGAGGGCAGCCTCTATAAATACCTGTATACTGTATACTTTTTTTCTATAAAACAGATCTTACATTACCTGCAGTTTTTCAAAAAAAAGTGATTGAAATCATTGGACAAGAAGGCTTATTTGAAATAGGGTCTCAATATTTGTAAATTATCTAGAGTAATAATGAAAGTCTCCCTACTTGAATGTACTTACAGACTCTAATTCTTTTTTTCAAACTCAGCAAATACATTTTCTTTATGCATTTTCATTATAATTTTAATTAAATCTTTTTTTCATAAGTGCAGGGATTTTTTAATTATCTATTTCTCATAGAGGAAAAAAGAACCATATTTTACTTTCAGATGTTCTGATTAAAAAGAAAAATAAAAGAGTTTTCAAATATCCTGGTAAGAAGCCATAGCCATTGCTAACTCTGGAGAAAATCTACATTTACATAATGTTGAAGATTGGAAAGGTCTGAAAATAACATTTTGAAAGGGAAGATTTTCTGTTTTTTGAAAGTCATGGAAATTGGGAAAGTTGGCAGTCACAGACCCTCAATTTATTGCTTCCCTACTTGTGCTAAGGAGCTATATAAGCAAGAATTGGATACATTGGGTAATTTTTGCTTTTGTGTAATCTTTTATGTACTTAAAGAGCAATGAGTAAATGAATGAGACTTTGTAAAAATGGGTAATGTTTTAGCTTATTGTACTGATATTCTAGATATGTTGCTGCTGTTTTGAAAATTACACATTGACTGACAAAGACTTTCAGAAAGAGGAATTTAGCCTATTTTTTGACAGGAAAAATTCAGCCTTCACAGTCTTCACTTGTATAAAAGCTGCAGGCATTTAGCTCTTATTAAAATCAGGCAATTGATCTATGATAGAAAAAAGTGCATGCTCAGCCTTTTTACCTCTACACAGTATGAAACAAAGTTTTGCCACAGACTTCAAAGATCCGTCCCAGTGTCCCTTCTTTAGAGTTATTGCAGCAGAAGAGAATAGCTCTTGATTTCTTTTATATGTATATAGGTAGATGTATATATTGGATTGGCTTAATTCTGCTTGAATACCTAGTGTCAGAAGTACTTCCTTCCTCTAGCAGTTGTCTATGACAAGCTGGGAAATGGACAGCATTTTATTTATGGAAGATCCTCTCTTTAATAAAATAAGTATTTTGTGTGCTCTCTTTTGACATTTGAGACAATAGTTGGGTATGTCTTTTAAAGGTATTACTTTTTTTGTACAACTTTGCTACATGAAGTGAGTGAGAGGCTGACATGTTCAGCACACAGCACTCTGGAGAGACAGCACTGCTTCTCGTTTCAAATTCAGAGCCCTTTCTGGTTGGCTCAGCTCATGGAAATTAAGCTTGTTGCTCATGTGTGCCAGTCCCAAGCTAATGTGGGCTGAAGTGTTTAAGCTGTTCATAGAGTGTTGAGAGTGCCTTTTCTCTGTGCATACCCAACATTTGAAACATGAAACTACCTTGGCTTTCGGATACTGTGCCATCCATCACTGCAGATTTGTGCTATTTATCATAGTAATAGTCAAGCTTTGGATTTATTTGCCTCATACTTCAGGTGTCTTAGACTGTTTCAAACACTAAGCTCTGTCAACATGCCCAAGTTGAATGAGGATGTGAAGCCCCATCCAAGATATTCAAGGCCCCAAGTGCAGATGCATGTACCCCAGTGAAAAGCAGCTACTATTGATGTAGCTTCTGCAAAGTGGGGGTGATGAACAAATAGCTTTGTCATCACAGCTGGACCTCTGCATAAGTCAGGTCTGGATACTGTGTTTTTTTCCTATAGTTATAAAGTCTTCTAAGTGTAGGTGGGGATTTTGATAAATTACATTTATTTTTGCTGCTGTGCAATAGACTGTTATTTACTCAGTACCAGCAACCCCCTTCAAAATTGCTAGTAATGTATATTGTACTTTATATTCACTCTCTCACGATGGTACACTATACAATGAGAACATTGATAAATATTCTGTAAACAATACGGACCAATTACCTTGACAATAAAACGCCACTAGCAATTTTTCCTGAACGCTGTTTTTGGCATGAAAGGCAGTGTAGTCTGAAGAATTTTTTTTTACTGAAGAAAAAGTTTCAGTTCTAGCAGAATCATGAGGGGGTTTTTTCCCCCCCACTTCTGCTAAAGGAAGTTGCCCATACCTTTGATCTGTTAATGTTCATCTCAAAGTTCCTTAGTTTCGTCAGGTTAGTATTATACAACATTTAATCAATAGTGAAAAGCTACAAAATTTGAGTTTTCTTTAATGATTGTGAATGCAAATGACCACCCAGAGTGTCATAGGTTTTTGGAATAATTTCATACATGATTTTAAAAAACAGCCTTCTCAGTAAAGAAATGATGCCTGGAATCTTAAGTTTATAATTGTTTGAAGGTAAATGTTTGTCTTACATTTAACCAATTAACAGTCTGGCTATGATTGAAAATTAATATCTTTTATAAATTTGCAGAAAGGAAGTGAAACAGTGTTGATATTTGCAGATATCTTCAAGTCACATCAGTGCTCTTTCTTAAACTGTGACTTCATGCCTATTTTTAGTGGACAGTCTTCCATTAGTGAAACCACATCAGTTTTATTTCAGTAATTTAGTAAATAAAACTATAGCTCCCAACTAACTAACCTCTCCTCTCCCCAGTTATTCTAGTGAAAGGGGGAGTAGTTACACTGGAAATGAGTAACTAAAAGGGGAAATGCCATCAGACCCAGCACCAAGCATAGCAGGGGAGTCCTGAAACACTTGTCTTCACTAGTTGACTAGTGGCAATGCATATGCATCTGCAAAATTGAAATGTGAGACTTATTGAAGTTAAACTAAGCACCCTGAAATTTGATAATCAAGTGTGTGCTCATGAACTAACCTACTGCCTAGAGACCATGTGCAAAAAAGACTTCTCAGGTTGGCTGCAGTTCTGGATTTGAGAATCCCTCCATGATGATGTTGACAAGGGTCACATTTTGAGGACATTAAATATACCTCAGGATACAGTGCCATGTAGTGTCCATGTTAAAAGACCAGCTGATTATCTCTCCTTCTGTAAGTTTTATCTGGCTTACTACTCTTACTGTAATGGCTCTGTACAGTTAATGTTTTTTGGTGCTTTTAGTCACCAAAAGGTAGGTAGTATGAAGAATTTATTTCTCCACAGGAGAGATGAAAATGAATTTGCTCTTACTTAAATTTGCTTGCCTGTGCTTACAGTCTTGGAGATTAAAAAACAAACAAACCAAAACCAAACCCCACACACTTTTAAGAGACTTCAAAGATACATTGACACCGCAGTTAAATAATTTGCAATTATTATGGATGAGATTCTGTGAATTAGTTGGATGAAGGATATGGCTACTCATTTACTTTCATTTCAGTTATTTCCTAGAAAGGCCATCTTCACACCTAGACATGTCTTGTAAGAAAAAGCCTTCCTGGCATTAGCACTATTTTGAAACACTTCTGTGACATGGGAATATTCATTTGACTTCATTGGCCTCCCACTAAAATATTGTTGAGTGCCTACATACTCCATCTGGTCACCTATATTTCCTCCTCCAACACATAACTGCACCAAAGTTACTCAAAGTGTATGGTGTGGATATCCCTCATTTATTTAAACTACTACCCGTCCTTTGTGAAACTTTGGCATATGTTTAGCACTGATGCTTTATATATATTGGAGGATTTCTGCTGTGTCTATAAAATCTTTATAAAGAATATGATACTGAAATAGTCAAGGAGCAACTGAGGAAACAGTGTTGGAATATGTAACACAGAAAACACTTTGATGTCAGAGATGATTAAATGATCAATTCTATTTCCAAAGGAGTATTTTTTGTAATGTTATCATAAAAAAGAAACCTTATAAGTGCAAATCTACCTTTTATAAGAGGGTTTTATTGTTCATAATTTCGAGACAGAATAATTTTAATACTGAGGGAGCAACTGAAGAAAGGTGTAGTGGGAGCCTGAAAGCTTTTTGGGGTGAGACATTACACAGAAGTACGATTTCAATTTAAAAAGTTATCAACTTGTATAGTAAACAGAATATTGTTTCCTTATTGAAGTTTGCATATTGGTTTCAGAGGGAAAATTACAATTTTGAAATACTTTAAATGAAATCATTTCAGAACATCAAAGGGAAAACACAGGAAAATAAAGAAATTTTAAAAAATGTAATAAATAAAAATGTCTCCAATAATGTGAAGATACATGCAAGATACAAAGTTGCTATGCCTGTCAAAACGTTTTTCACGTATCTTGCTTCCATGCTGGGTCATGCTCACTAAGAAAAGAATAATTTTCTGTTTTTTTCTGAAAAAGTATCATTTCTTACAGACAGGGAGCTGTTCTTTTGTGTCATTTTTCAGGAGGATAATTGCTGTTCTCCATGAACAAAGCATTTTAAGAGAGACAGTAATCAGGATAATTCTATGAAGCCTGATGCTGTGCAAGTCCTCCCTAGATAAGTATCTGTTGTCTGTCCTCCAGTGTGTGGGTTAGACCTGAGTAAGGAAGGTGCTCACAGCCGTCCCTTTTGTGTGGAACCTTCATTGGCTCCAGGAATGTTGAGTTCTGAATGTACCTCCTACATTCAGAATGTTTTTATGGTTGCAAAGCCAAGCACTGAGGAATTTAAGGCAGTTTACTTTGTGACAGTAACTCAGCACTTACAGGTGTGATTCAGACTAACAGAGGTGAAACCTCAACAAGGTAAAGTTTGGACGCACTGTTCAGGCATAATGCCTTAAATTTCTTTTGTCTTACAGTGACTTTGAGTTTAATTGATTAGCTGCCTGTCCTAGGCAGGGATCTCATAGAATAGTTACTAAGGGATTTTTCCATGAAATATTTGAAAAGAGTTCCTAGTATAATGAAAGATTTAGTGTGTGCTAAAACTACTGATTTGTGCATATCAGTAAGAGGACTTACAACTCACAACTGCTAAATTCTCTATAATCTTCTGATTATCAAGGGTGCATCCCTGGTGATAGAAAGAGGAAGCTTTGGGAGGAAGAAGCATGCAAGTGAGAAAACTTTGAAATGGGACGTATGAAGATGAGACTTGAATGCCAAACTTCCAAATAATGTCTGTTAAATGACTTTTTGGTTATATTTTCACTGCAGGTTCATATTCTTTGATGTGCAACTTCCCCTATCCTGCTGTCATCTATTCTTGTTTTTCTACATTCATATTTCATGATCTATTTTGGGTTGGAAAAGACCCGATCTAACACAATCCCCTGATTAAAGCAGAGCTAGCTAGGACAGCCTAGGTTACCTCAGACTTTTTGGTCAGAACTTGAAAACCTCCAAGGCTGAACAGCCTCTCTGGGCAACTTCTTTTAATGCCTGAGTGTCCTCAGGATGAAAAAGCTTTTCCTTATATGCAGTCTGAACCTCTCTTAACTAAACTGATTATGTGTCTCTTCCTTGCAGTATGCATTGCCATCAAGAGCCTAGCTCTGAAATCCAGAGTCTTTTCCTCAGAGTGGCTCCCCAGCAAGCTCATTGCCAGGTGATGTCATTGCAGAGGGTCTCCCTTCCCTTTTGTGGGGCTGGGCACTTGTCCCACAATGTTGTATTGCATGCTGTTCCTTTTGGCCCATTCCTCCAGCTTCTCTGGGACCCTCTTTATGGTATCTGTCTTCAAGCATGTTAGCTGGTCCCTCCAATTTGGTATCTTCTGGGAGCCTGAAGAGAATGTACACTGTTGCCTCCTCTAGGTCATTAAGAGAGATATGAAACTGAACAGGTCCCAGGATAAACTCCTTTGATACTCCAGTTCTTACTGGTCTTCAGTCAGCATGTGATCTACTAACCATGGTCCTCCAGCCTGATCATCCAAACAATTTTTATCCATCTACTTATTCACCTAACCAGACTAGATACAACTTGGATAAAAGACTTTTGTGGTATAATATTGTGTGGTTTTAGTCTTGATAAAGTCAGCGTAAATAAAATCAACTTTTCTTTCCTCCTCCTCCACAACTCCAGTCATTTTATCATAGAAGGCAATCAGGCTGGTCAAGCATCATTTACACTTGGTAAATCAATGCTGACTGTTTCAAGACACCTTTGCATTCTTGGGCCCATAAATGTGTAAATATGCCCCTCTAATGAGAAAAGGGAAACTCTTGAAAAGTGTCCTTTTGAAACTAATTCTTCCCTTTCACAGTCAGTGAAACTGGATGGCATTTGTATTCTGTGAAGGGCAAGATACTGCATGTTTCAAGTCAGTGGGAGTTTTAGCAGTTATCTCAGTGGAAACAAGTCAGACCCCTAAACTAGAAATGGGTTTGTTTGTTAATAAAAAGCCTTTCTTGGTTAATAATAGTTTAAAACTGAGGACAAGATTTTTTTTTTCCCTTTGTTTTAGACAGAACCTACAGGCCAAACAATAATAAAGAATGATGTCTTGCCCTGGGAGCTGCTTCACCAAGCTACTCCTTAAATTGAAGTTCATATAAAGTGGGATGCATTAGGAACTAACTGTAAAGAACACTAGGGATATTTCCGTTCTCATAGCTGCACCTGCCTTAAGCACACAATAGTTAAAGTTATAGCTGTGTCTTGAAACTTGGTCTAAGGGGGATCAAACTCAGTAGAACTCAGTAGTTAGGAGATGTCTTGAGGGTCACATCTGGCCTGCCCTTCAAAGTACCTTCAGGAGTAGTGTTGAAAGTATTGTATCAAAAGAAGTGTGGCCAGCAGATCGAGAGAGGTGATTCTGCCCCTCTACTCTGCTCTGGTCAGAACTCACCTGGAATACTGCATCCAGCTCTGGAGCCCTCAGCACAGGAGGACATGGACCTGATGGAGCAGGTCCAGAGGAGGGCCACAGGGATGATCAGGAGGCTGGAGCACCTCTCCTAGGAGGACAGGCTGAGGGAGCTTGGATTGTTCAGCCCAGAGAAGAGAAAGCTCCATGGAGACCTAACAGCCACCTTCCTGTACCTGAAGGGAGCTTATAAAAAGACTGGAGAGGGCCTGTTTACAAAGGCCTGGAGTGAAAGGATGAGGGGCAGTGGTTTTAAATTAGAAAGGAGTGGATTTAGATTAGAAACAAGGAGGAAGTTCTTTACCATGAGAGTAGTGGAGCACTGGAACAGGTTGCCCAGGGGGTGGCTGAGGCCCCATCCCTGGAGACATTCAAGGTTGGGCTTGACGAGGCTCTGAGCAACCTCCTCTAGTTGAGGATGTTCCTGCTCTCAGCAGAGGGGTTGGACTAGATGACCTCTATAGGTCCCTTCTAACCCAGACATTTCTATGTTTCTACTGTACGCTTTTAGTTTTTCTGTCTTTTTTGCGTTATTGAAATTTGCAATCCTTAAATAGTTATTTTGAAGCTAGTGTAAAGGAAAAAGGCAGAGATGCACACTGGTGAGGTGACTAACTGCTTTGTCTTATTGACTGATACAGTAATCCTTACTCTTTGGTGTGTGTTTTCCTTTCTTCCTGTTGCTTATATTTGATTCTTATATGTTAGTTCAAGTTATATTTAAACTGTATGCTAGCACAATTCCCCAAAAGGGGTGCTTTCTTTGCTACATAATCAAGGATTTTTGCACCATCTTTAGTACTAAGAATATAATTGTATCTTATACATGCTGTTGTGTTCCTCAACTGGTATAGCTTTAAATAATCTGATCAAAAGGACAGTCATTTCCAGGAGTAGAGCCTGTGCTCCACATAATCACACACATCATCAGAGACATTTGATATGGATTTTTACCGGCCTCTTGCCCATGTACTAATCTGGTGATATTAAAAATCTTGACATCTTTTCTTACCCTGTCTCAGATTCATCTAATCTAATTTGACACACTTAGTTGCAAAACTCGAATTAAAAGCATGGTCACCTTAGAGTGGCTTGCAATCAGTACATTGATAAACACATCCCAGGAATGATTCCTTCCATCTCTCCTTATCTGTTGTTAATATAGGGAGATTGGGATAGTTAGGCTTCTATACAGTTGCGTCACCAAAGTAAATGTGTTTGGCCATGTTTTCACTAGATTTTGGGCAAACTTCATTGCTAACAGGGAATTATAAATTATATCCATTTCAGTCTTCTGAAGGATTTAGGAATTTCCTCCTTTTTAGTATGTTCTTGTAAGAATAAGGGAAGAAAAAGGTATTATAGTGAGTAAAAAGTTAATTGAGCAGATTTAAATTTTCTGTTGTTTTTAATGACTTTCTGTCTGAAAGTCATGAAAAGCTCAAAAAAGCTCAAAAATGTGCAAAATCAAGAGCTATTGCACAGCTATGAAAGGCCAGAAGGTGATATCAGGAGCCCTCAAGGTACCACTTCAGTATCTCAGATTCAGTGCATCCCCTTGGCTTTGGATTGCTTTGCTTCAGGCTTGAGAAGAGAGTACAAACACAGACAGCAATTCAGGATAAGTGCAAAAGATTTTAATGTATAGTTTGGTTCTTCAGGCAGCCAGATTTATTATACAGAGATAGACCTTTATTGGAGGTATAAGCTTTTTAGTTACATGGCCATGGTAATGGAGGAACCAGTAACAACTGGGAAGGAGTCAGATGTTTCTTGTAATAGGCTGTGGAATAGAACCGAAGGGAAAATCTTCAAGAGACAGCCTGCACA
Organism: Chloroceryle amazona; assembly: GCA_027560015.1. NCBI lineage: Eukaryota > Metazoa > Chordata > Aves > Coraciiformes > Cerylidae > Chloroceryle > Chloroceryle amazona. The sequence continues at coordinate 19,975 of JANHFX010027746.1, forward strand.
AGAAGAAAGATGTCATAGAGACTGCTCTGAGCAAGTAAAAAAGATAGGATTTATATGTGGAAGTTTTGTTCAGTGTATTTGGTTTACAGAATAAAGCTGTACTTAAGAAGGCTTTAAGTGAGGTGCAGATCTCTCTTAGACTATGGCAGGTGCTCTTATCTTTCTCATTGTATGCTCAGTGCATTATAGAAGTGTAAAGCTGATGTAAAGTGCAGCCCATGGGTATTACTTGGTGTTTTCAGAGTAATTATAACCATGGGAGGTCTACTCAGGAAAGCAGGAGATCTAAGGTAAAATAATATCTAGGCTTCAACTCATCATCTCCCAGCACTCAGTGCTAATATCTTTGTGGGGTACAGAAGTGCTGTTGTTTCCAGGGTGCATTAAAGTCTAGAAGTATTAGGTTTTTTTTATGATAAATCCCACAGTGCATGTTCAGAAAAGCATGAAAAGAATTTGTGATATCAGCTCTGAGCTTTTGCTCTAAGATGCTGCAATCTCTTTACTCCTGAACAGAAAATTCTTCCCAACTTAATGCAAGCTGTGTTTCCTCTAACATTATTCCATTGCTTTTTCCTGTCCATCCCTTCTAGTGCCTTTATCTGCTGAGCTTCTAAAATCAAAAGGAAATTGATAAAATTTTAAAACAGCAAGAGCATGTTGTATGCTATATACAATATACTTTTGTGGAACTGTTATACCAAAGGCAGAAAATAGCCTTGTTTCTCCTCTTGCTAGTTTAAGTTGAAGCTATAAGGTGAATTGTGATATTTGTGTATAGTGTAACTTTTGTTACCACATAAAGACAAATTAATATTCTGTTTACAGTACAAGGTCTGGCACTGTCTTATGCTTAGATAGAACAGAATAGAACCCAACATCATATGTGCTATTTCTGTTTGCCACTCTGCATCTCTGAATTACTTGGACCAAAAAAAAAAAAAAAGGAAAAAGAAAAAAAAAAAAAAAAGAAAAGAACAGAACAAAGAAAAGCATTGAGTCCCTGCAGAATCATTATTGTATAAAACCCAGGAATTATCAGAATTTGCAAGAGTGCAAGTATAATTAATCACTAGCACTTTCTGTAGTAATATCTCCTTAACAGAATTTTTGTGTTATCCCCAATGGAAAAACACAAGAGAAGTTTCAAACAGCTGTCCCATTGTGCACATAGGATAGTTATTCACAAAAAATATTCACAGTTGTAACTTTATTAGTTCTTTATATCTGAAGCCAAAAATAAACCTGAAAAATCTAAATTTTAACAAATTCTGTGGCACTACTTGAAAGCATATTTCTCATAAAGTGCCTCCGTGGTCTCAGTGCATACCCACAACATGATAAAGAAAGTCTCTTGGTTTAAACTAAACAAGTTCAATTTCTCTTTAGTTGTGGTAATTTTTTAACTCAGCTAATCATCCTTCCTGTGGGCTAATTTTCTGACATTGCTCTTTATTTGCTCTGTACAGCTGTACTTAGAAAAATAAGAGGCACTAGCACATAATTGTCTTTTTCTCATTTCTTCCTTTAAATGAAGGTAAAGAAAGTCTCAGTGTTAAGGAGCAAAAAAATCTCAGGAAGTGTTTTCATTAAAACTCTGCTGGCAGCAATAACTATGCCTCTGGCATTGGAGGTTGCCTGTGTGTTGCTCAGTTCTCAGGTGCTCTAATCAACTGTATAATTTCTTCCTGTTTAAGTGATTCAGTGCTAGTAAGCAACTTTCTTTTGTTATACTCTGATATTCTATAAATGCATATTTTTAAATGTAATGCTTTTAAGGCCAAATAATAATATTGTCAGTATATTTAAACGATTTGAAAATACTAAGGCAGGGAAAGAGATGCTATAGAGATAAGATTTTACTTGTAAGATTCCATACTTGCTTTCTATATTTTGGCCTAACAGAAGAATGTCTACTCCTTTGCTACCTGTTATTTGGAGGGATGCACCTACCAATAGGAATGGCAAATTCTTTTTTGCCTAAGCATCTGATTCCTAAAACGCTACCTGAAAGTCCATCATGGAAAAGAAGATGGAACTATTCTGAGAATCCAGTGACATTGAGTTGGGCCACAAAGTTATAAGGTGGAATGTAGATGAACATCCTATTTATCCCGCTAGCTCTTCTGACAAATGAATACACTGGCAAACCTTCAGCTAGATTTCTCATCTATTTAGGTATTTTCATATGTTCTCAATAAAACGTATAGATACTAAGAAGAGGAGACCTCTTTACTGCATTCTAATGGCAACTGTTTGTCAGTGTAAAATAACTTAGTTAAGGTGGTTAATAATTGGGCTTAGTAGGTTTAACTCTTTGTATATGCAAGAACCATTGGCAAATAATTCTGGATGTTTAAGAATACTCTGTGGTGTATGGCACACTCAATATCATGATACACAATAATTGGCTGGTTTTAATCAGATCCATAAAATACTATTTTTGTGATACATGACATCCCAAGGGTTACTGCCACTGTAACTGCAGCTTTTCTGTATTCAGTCAGGTGCTTGCTTTTCCTTATATTCATGAACTTTTGTAGTCAGCAACATTCTGAAATTCTGCACTGTGTGCTGGCTTTCTACAGGTTTTTAATCTCGAAAGTGTATTTCATGCTGCAATATGAGCATTGGGGAGAAGGGGAAGTGGAAAGCTTTCATCTTGTATGCAGAGACACCATATTGTCTTGTCTTTTCTTGTCTTGGTTGTCAGAGAAACTGAGAAGTGTAGACTCAGGAAGTCAGAACTGATAGGAGGGAGGAGGAGACACTAGGAAATCTTGTGAATGCACAGCTGTTTGACACCCAAGGCAGCACTTTTTGAGTGACTATGTCGTTATCATTAATTTGGAAAAGCTTAAAGCAAAATAAAGACAGAATACAAATTGTTTTCAAGAATCTAAATAAAGAAAAGTCTGAGAATACTGCTTCTTGTTGATGCTCACTCCTGATGCATTTAATGAGTTGAATAGGTCACCACTCCTCTCTTTCTCTGGGTGGAACCCTTATCACTGTGTATCAGGATCTTAGTGTCAGCAGTGCTATGGGTTGAGGGGTTTTCTTTGTGGGAGTGAGAAGGTTTGTATAAGGAGCTTATATAAAGTTTTATACATATACTCTTATATATTATGTAAGTACTGAGATAGAGAGAAGATATAATATATAAAAAATATAGAGGTATGTATAAATCCTTACCTTCTGTCCTCTAATGGGATTTATTAAAAATGTCCACAATGATTTAAATTCAGAAGATGAGAGATACAACATGGCCTATCTCCATCTACTTGTAGCAGCATCAGAAAGGTTTCTCAATGATGAAAAATAGCAGATGTAAGATGTATTTGAAATACCAGATCTATTGAGTTCTTCAGAGTTAGACCAGAAAAGTACTTGTGTAACTATCCTCACATTTGTGCCCCACATATGTAACGATGCATGCATACCACTAGAATTCCTCAATATGTCAGTGATCCCTGGAAAGGTCTGCTAAACTATGCCGATGACAAACAAACGTGTTGTTTGTCAGATATGCATAGTTGTATAAATACTTTGCTGGTAGGTCTGAAGAATATTTGACATGCTGACTGTTTGAATTAAAGCTAAGATGGAAGAGGAGCTGACTAGGTCCCTAAGGGAGCTAAGCACTCTTAATATTTTAGCTTTCTATACTTCTTTCAAAGCAAATCTTCACAAGGAGCTTTGTTTATGTACACAGAATTATAGCTATTTGTAGATACAGGTGTCAATGCTTTATTCTTGGAAATGCAGTTATAAGCACTTCAAGAATGCCAACAGTTGTGCCTGGAATTATTTATATTTCCTGTTACACAAATTCACATGCTTACAAGTTCATAGAGTAAAATAGTTCATACTTGTTACATTTGTATAACTTCAAGTTGGGATCCAAAAAATCTGTGCAGTAATTTGCTTGTAAAAATCATTTGGCAATGTAGAACTGTGCTTCCTGCAGTTGTAACGTGAGTCATAGTACGGTGTACAGTTGTTCTTGGGTGAATATTCCTCTTACGGAGACAGCAACAACATGTCTTTGGTGCATACAATTCCACAGTGCCCTATGAAAGTACAGTAGCACAATCATGTCAGGGTTCAAAAAGAACAGATATGTTATAGGGGCTGTGGGAACCAGCTGAAGAAAAGTCAAGAGGTTTGCACAAATGTATACTGATATTTTAAAAGGTCCCCTGAAGGAAAGTATGCTATTCTGTTTTTAAGTCCTAAAAATTCCTTAAGTTTCAGTCTATACCCTGGGTTCTTTCATGTGGCAGAAGATCAAATAATGTTGAAGCATCTGCCCCTTCTCATTCAGCACTTCCCAAATGAGGTCTACTAGTTTATTTTTCAAAGAATAAAGGCCTACTTTCTTGTATTCTCCATTTTGGATAAATTTACAGAGTCCCTTTCTGGTTGCCATCTGCTCTAATATTTCCTTTGATTGCAAATGTTATTGACCAGACATCCTACTAGTATAAATTAATGAAGTCTTATTGACTTAAATGGAATAATGATGGTTTATAGCAGCTGAGGTTTTGGCATTACATCTTAAATATGTAAATGAAAATCAGGATGCTGCTATTGGCTGTCATACCCCAAGAATTCTCTTAAAGTTATTTATTTTTCCCATGCGTGTTGTTGCATGGTCCTTATTGTTTTGTTGTTTCAGCCAGTATAATCTATATATCTGTCTCCTTTATTTGCCTTATTTTCAGAATATACAAACTAGGAGTAACATTCTTTTTGTCATGCTATTTTTTCTGTAGTAACTTCTCTCTCTTGATGCTTGCTTCCCATCATAAAACTGGTGGGATTAGTCATCTTCCGGGAAGGTGTAGAATGTGTCCATCATTTCTAAATGAAGCACAAATGATTAATTTAGACTGGATAGGAAAAGTTAAGTTAAACAAATTCTGCTTGTATTGACTATCTACCTTTAATGCCTTTGCCAAATGGTTCTTTTTTTGAGCACATATTGAAATTTCTAAACTCGGAGGAATTCAGTGATTTATATTTATGTGATACCAAAAAAAAAAAAAGTTTCTGAAAGTGTATTTACCCTTCGTTTATGAAAAGTATAACTCAATCTGCACCATTAGTTCTTGTTCCTTTGGCTGATCTCTAATCTCTTTTAAAGCATTTATAGATGATTCCAAATATTTTGCACTGTCATAGATATACCTGAACAACTTGGCTAAGGCTCGTTGTCTTGCCTACAGTATTCAATTTGGTTAATCTTCCTTTTTTTTTGGGGAAGAGGATATCAGGAAGAAATATTTCAATTGTGGTTCAGTATCTAAATCTTCTGACTTGGCAGGTATATGTTTTCCTTTGCTGCTTGGCAGTCTGTTACACAGTTATTCCATTCTGAGTTTGTAATTAGTCACTGACCCAAACAGTATGATTATTTATAATAACATGTAGGGAAGTCTCAAAATAATGGAATCTGGAAAGGTCAGTAAGAAAAATTCCTATATATGAGACATTTTCAAACTCACAATGAAAGGCATCAAGTGGCAACCCTGTAAACAGGAACATGCTTAAAAGTGCAGATGGAGAAAATAAGGGAAAGTAGGTCAGGGATGATTCTACTGATGTAGCCAGACAATAACTGATGCATGTACTAGAGGTTTTGTCATTTCCATGAAGAGCTTTATCCTACAAAGCCAGCAAAAAATAGAGTTGAAAGTGCAAGCAACTTTGAGTGTTTTGGAGCATGTTTGCACTTCAGAGAGAGAAACATAGACAATGTGTGTCTGAAAGTTTGAAACTGCAACAAGAAGAAATCTAGAGAGTAGATTTTGTTGGATGCTATTTGTGACCCTCTTTTTAATAAGTCACTTTCAATATATATGATGCCAAAAGTATAGTTGAATTAGTGTTTTCGCAAATAGCTGACTTTGTACTGTGTAAAATGAGTCTTTTTAAGATGATGACATTAGTCTGGTATGATAAACCTGCTGAAGATTTTAAAAACCTTTTCCTCAAAGCTGTTGTTGGCTTCTATTTTTAGCTAGGATAGAGATGATTCATGGGTGTTAATTTTTAAACCTCACTCTCTAGTTTGTAAGTGTGCATGAATTCAGACTGGCTGCTATTTAGGGATTATTTGTATTCATAGCTTATTTTATTTCAAAGGACAGCATCAGTCAGGGCATTGTGTTGAGCAGACATAGGTCAGTTTGACTGAAAGTGTCCTGATCTGCACATTCACCACTTGAAATATTTCAGTGGTTCTAATATTAATTTTCTCTCCATATGCATTTCAGAGCTGTTACTTGTGCTGTCATGTCTTTGGTAGACATTTGCTTAACATGTGTATGCTTTTTCTTTGGGTAGTAGATATTAAGATAGTTCTCTCTCTTTATGCTTGCAGTTGCTTTGAGCTACTTCAATAGTGCAAAATGGTGATAAAATTTTCTGCGACAGATCTTGGGCCCCAGAGTTGCCTTGCACAGGGAAATAATATGGGAAGAGTAGAGTTTGCCCAACAGGAGCAGTGAATTAGAAATGGTCGATAGCACCAGAACACTCAGAAAATAGCACTGCAGTGCTCCAAAGGCTAGCAGTCTTCTAAATATGTCCCAATAATATCCGTAGATGTGTGCACTGTTTGGATAATATATGTTCAGCCAGAAATATTTATAAATTTTGAATACATTATTCACTATGCATGATTCCCATCACCACTCTTTCATTGCAGCACTCATCTAAACTTAATAGGGTTTTTTTCTAATTAAGCTTTTGTTTATTGTCTGCATTTAGGCAGTGGTGAACTTCTGTTTCCATCAGTTCAGAAAAAAAATTTCATTCTGAAATTCAAGTATTCTGTCTTTTCTCTGTTCCTCCTCCACATTTCTGATCAATACCCTTTGTTTCTTCCTGAACTAATTATTTTAATGTTTTACTAATTGTCAGTCTGGATCATTTGATAAGTAGGCTTAAAATTGTTCAAAATCGATCAACATTATGGCTCTGATTAGCACTTTAAAGTTCAGTCATTGATTCTAACTTAAGCCTCTTCAATTACAGTGCCTGTCACTTCAGGTTGCCAGTCAAGTTTGTATCTATTATAAAGAGGTTATGCTAACTTTGAAAATCTTTTATACAAGCAATTTTTCTGTCCAGACTGATTTTTCCCTCTGTCATGAAGCTGAATTATTATAGGAATCCTCCCTATATCTTCACAGACAAAATATGAAGCCTGTCTTCTCAGTAAATATAGAATTCTTAGGACTAGCATATATGGGGTGAAGAAAGTATGCTTCTTATTAAATTATTTTAATTACCAGAGCCTTTGAGAGCTACTTGAGATTCTCTTTGTGCTTTCTTCATTTCTTCTCACTCTAAGCTTTCTCCTTTTGTCAAAAGTTAATTGTGTTTTCTGTTGAAATTTTCTTGAACGTCCAGTGAAGAACAGCACATTTTTGACTGCTATAAAGACTGTTTTTTAATTAATAGAAAGAGCTACTGAGGGATTTTTTTCTGTTTCAAGTTAAGCTTGAAAATAGTCTTTAAAGACTTTTCTTTCCCTTCCATCTCCCAGTCAGTAACAGTGCTTACAGTGGATGTATGCACATATGGGGATGCTTGTGCATATCAATTAAAACTGTTGGTGTTCATAAATGTGCATAGACAGAACAGACAGCTTTTAGGTTTTTTAACTCAGTACAACAATGTTGAAATGCATCCTACAGTTAATAATCAGACTTATTTTTAGGAACTAGGGTCAAGATTGTTCTGGTTGAAACAATATTAATAACAAAACTAAGAGAAATCATAGCACAAAAGTGAAGATGCTGTTCTTTGTGTCCTATCTGTATCTTGACATCCTCTGATCTGTATCCAGCTCCCTGCAAGCTCACCTAATCTGAAGGAAGATATCTGGAGTTGTAAGGCAATGTGTTTAGCTTTGCCTATGAGAGCAGAGAAGTTTATCAACAGAAAGTGAAGCATAACCCGAACTCTGAGCTCAAAACAGGGATCAAACAACAATCCTCTATACAGTTGTTTCAAGTATTCTGCTGGTCCTAGTGCCCAAAGGCAGCTTGAAAATTAGATTTGTTGCCAATACAGCTGTATAGCCCTATCTCTTTGCTTTTAAAATTCAGTTTGTGCTCTATTCAACACGAGAGAAGATAGCTTTTAAGCTCGAAGGCTTTGTTGCTATTTGCATCATCAAGGCTGACTTCCTAAACCACCAGTTCAAAGCAATGATATAAAAGGATTTTTTTGTTTTATTTTTTTAAATAGGAATTGTGTCCCCATTGTGCATTATCTTGAAAATGACAGTTCTTATTCTTTGAATACAAAAAGTACAAAACTAAGGTACCTGTCTCAAATGATTTAAAAATAAGCATAAATGCACTATATCAATTGGCATGTCATTAGTATTATCTTTTGAAACACAGGGGAGACTACTGATAAAATAGCAATATGAATGCTTGTGAGTTTCTTCTGACGCTGGGGGGGGAAGGTGGAAGGAAGTGGGTTTTTTGTCTCTTTTCTTTTCTTCTTTTTTCCTTTTTTTCTTTTTCTTTTCTTTTTGGTTGATTTTGTATGAAATTTAGTTAAACCTCTCATCTAAGCTTCAGCAAGTTAGAATTTGGTTCCTACATTAACTGCAGACTAGGACATACAACTTTAGACTGCAGTTTCAGTTGGAGTTCCTCCAACTTCAATCAGCAGGCATGGAAACTCATTAAGTATTTTTGTGTGACATATTATTCAGAAAATGGAGGCATTAATATTTACTTCTTCCCAGCTTTTCTGTCTCCTGTACACAGGTGAGCACCTTAGGCAGAAGCCTGTCTTACAGTGTGTCTGTGCAGCATCCAAGCGTAAACATGCTTCCTTCTTAGCTGAAGTCTCTTGATACTACTGTCATAATCAGAATTATATCAGTAGGTATGACTTCAACCTTATATTTGAAGTTGTATTACTCTATTTGTACAAACGGAATAAGAAGGTGATATAGCAAAAACAGATGGTGATTTGTTTTTTCCTCCATTTTCAGAGTTTATCTTGAGCCCTGTTATGTTTCTCAGAAGAAGCACAAGTAAACAATTCACACCGAAAACAGGAATCAGAATTAGGGAATTTAACATCTGTCGTGTAGACTACGGTTGAAATTAAAATATTACAGAAAGTGGATGGCTAAAATTGAGTAGCTATTCCTTATTTATATATTTAAATATGTGACCATTTTTTTTTTTCCAGAAAAGCAGCAGTCTCAGGTTCCTGTATTTAAAGTATAACATTCCTTAGGTACCATGCTACATATACACAGTATTGTTTTCTCGGTGTATACACTGCCCTCATTGCTGCATGAAGGCTTTTCCTTTTTCAGAGAGCTCAATCAGTTCAGAATCTACTCAACAAATGAAAGCCTCTTATTTTCCAGCTGCATGTTACAGAACATGTGAAAAAGGGCACAGAGCTGAGGTTGCTCCTATCCTTTCTCTGTATCTCCTGTTTGAACTGAAGGTTGGGGCTACTCAGCAGGGCTGCAGTGACTCCAGCTGGTGTACATTGCACATGCTCATTTTAGAAGAGCTGGTTCATGTAGTCCTGGCAGTGTAGTCACAGCAACAAAGAGCTTAGCCTAGCCTAATTGCCCAAATATGCATACAGGTTCCCAGGAGGGCTTTGTAGCCTGTGCTGAACAACTCTAACTTCCTCACCCAAAACAGCCCATTGAAAAGTAGCTCAGATCTGTATACACAAGCTACAGTCCCACCTTTGACAACTGAGTATATACTCTATTTTCTCAGCTGTAGGAGTTTGGTAGCCTATAACATAAAGCAACAGGTCAAACTCAAATTGATAGGCTGACATTTCATAAATCAATAGTATGCTCTCCTGTGGCTACTGCATTCTGTAACAGTCCTTCTTAAAAAGAAAGGTAAGCAAAACAAACAAAAACATTAGGTGTGCAGAGAATTGAAAATTAGGCATAGAAATGCTCTATGTATGGAAAGATTGAAAATCCCAGGACCATGCAGTTAGAGAGGAGACAGACTGTCTTCATGGGTGACAATCAGTAGTAATGAGTGATATGTAGAACATAAATCAGATGTTATTATTAATCATCTCTCAGGATGATGGTTTATGCTCTTACCACCTCTGAAATAGTTTCAGGTTTGTTTGTCTCTGGGATCATGTAACAGCAGATGTTATATGAGCATAGTTACAAATTCTTTTTCCAATGTTTAGATTTCAACACTTTTTGTTTATTTTTATCCACATCTGGAGATACCACATGCTTCAATTTCCCAGTAATATACACTGCAGTCAAAAGAGCTTTGAACTCAGATATAGCACAGGCTTGACTGGTGAAAACAACCTTCTTAATAATCTCGGGTTTATGTTCCTGAACCTTGCTTTGGATGAACAGATTTTTTTTGTCAAATAAGTTTTCGATAATCCGGTTTGTAAACTGATGTCTTAGATGCTTGTCAATGTGATGCCCATCTACAAGAAGGGCTGGAAGGAGGATCCAAGGAACTACAGACCTGTCAGTCTGACCTTGGTACCCATAAAAATTATGGAGAGGTTCATCTTGAGTGAGCTCACATGGCAGGTGCAGGACAACCAGGGTTCAGGAAAGGCATTGACCAATGCTTGACCAATGTGATCTCCTTCTATGACCAGGTGACCCACCCAGTGGATGAGAGAAAGGCTGTGGACGTTGTCTTCCTTGACTTTAGTAAAGCTTTTGACACCGCCTCCCACAGCATTCTGCTGGAGAAGCTGGTGGCTCATGGCATAGACAGGGGTACTCTACACTGTGTTAAAAACTGTCTGGCTGGACAGGCCCAGAGAGTTGTAGTAAATTGAGTTAAATCCAGTTAGTGGCAGGTCACCAGTGGTGTTCCCCAGGGCTCAGTTTTGGGGCCAGTCTTGTTCAATATCTTTATCACTGATCCAGATGAGGGGATTGAGTGCTTCCTCAGCAGGTTTGCAGATGACACCAATTTGGGTGGGAGTGATGATCTGTTTGAGGGTAGGGAATCTCTGCAGAGGGACCTGGACATGTTGAATCAATGGGCCAAGGCGAATAGTATGACGTTAACAAGGCCAAGTGTTGGGTCCTGCAATTCAGTCACAACAACCCCAGGGAACTCTACAGGCCTGAGGAAAAGTGACTGAAAAGCTACCCAGTAGAAAAGGACCTGGGGTTGCTGGTTGACACCTGGCTGAATATGAGCCAGCAGTGTGCCCAGGTGGCCAAGGAGGCCAAAGACATTCTGGTCTCTATCAGAAATAGTGTGGCCAGCAGGAGAAGGGAAGTGATGGAGAATCAGTTACATCCAAAGGAACAGTCTGAACAGCACCGTAATACTCCATAAAATAACAGATGCAAGTTTCAGTGTTCGTAGTACATAGTCCCTGTGTTTTCTTATTGGCAATTACTTTCATTATTTACAACATAGGTCTTATAGGGAGTGAGACATTTTGCTGCTCTAGAGGGCTTGTTCTGTGTAGGAACAGATACTGGTTGTTTTTTCAGAATTCTGAAGGGCAGTTTGGATTTTGGAGATCCTCAGTTTAAATTTGATGAATAAACAAGATAAATTTTTAATCTAATAAAATCTTGGTGTAGTGGTAGGAATTTTTCAGATTTCACATACTTTTTTTTCTGTATAAGTGCATTTTACAGGAAAGAACACAAGCTTCAACATCTATCAGCAAGTTTATTACTAAGTTCCTGAGGGCACATAAAGTAAATCACACTTTTATCACAGGGAACTTAAAAACTAAGAGCTGAATATGGCTCCTGTATTTGACCTGCCCTTTCTCTTTCAGTTTGATGGTTCGACATCTCCATGAAGCAAGATCTGACCTTAGTGCTTTGAAAAATTTCAATAACTAATAATCTTATTTTCCCACTATTATTTTTTCTCCAGTGACAGCATGCCACAAGATGTACAGCTGAGTAGATCCATATCTCTAGGATTCTCCCTTGTACCCTCTAGTGGAATAGTGATTTATACTTCAGCAAATTTCTAAATTTACATGGCTGTATAATTGTTCCTTTTAGACAGCTTTATGGGTTGCTGATTGATTTAAGTAAGATGACTTCCAAAGGCTATCAAATAGCACAGATAGAGGTTATGTAGAAGAAAATAATTTCCTACGCACTGTGATTGAAGGCAGCACAGTTTCATCTCAAGCTACTATCCTGCTATGCAGGACTTGGTTCCTGCCCCCTTGAGTGGCAGTACCTCATTGCAGGTGTAACGTCAGGTAACAGTGGCCAAATAAATACTGAACATTGAACTGTTAGGAGAAACTACAAGCTCTCCAATATGTGATTAGGAATAAGGTAGAGATCTTAAAATGGTCACAGTGTCTTGTAATTTGTATAAGGCACGTTATGAAAAATATTGCATAGGAGGGAGGTGGCTGTGACATGACACAGACTGGGAGCAATGGCTGAGCTTAAAGCAACCTTTAGAGGGGGCAGGCCCTATGGGGACTCCTCACAGCCCTCTCCCACCCAGCTCCCTCCCAGTCATCAGGCCCAAGCCCTGAGGCAGCCTCTGGACACGGCTGACTGGGAACTCACCTCCAGACCCTGAGGGAAACATGATGCAGCAAAGTCCCGGGGCAACAGAGCAAATGCTTGATAGGACATGGGTCAATTTTTCTCTTGCTTGTGTTATTCAGTGAAGCTGGAGTGCTGCTAGGGATTTGTCATATCAAATCCTTGGCCTGACTGAGAAAGGCCATTGCAGTGCAGCCACTGAAACAAAAGCCTTGGCACCTCCATTTCCTGAGGTAGGTAGAAGACCTACCAGTAGTAGCAGACTCCTGAGGTAGCTTGGAGTCAAACCTGTTTTGGGATAGAAGCTGGTACCAGCATATCATTTAATCATATTGTATGGGCAGCCTTTGTGACTATTGAGCATGTAGAACCATCTGGCTTTATTAAATAATGCTGAGATTTTTGTGGTCATTTGCTGATGCCATAGTGCTACTCTTAAATTTTTCTGACTGCTTTTGATAGGCAAGCTGTGAGTCAATGGCCATTTTTTAATGAATTCTCTCAAGTCTTTGTCTATAAATACATGATTATATTTGATACAGTGTTTTCTGTATAACAGTGATATTCAGTTTTACGTTTACCTTGCATAGAGGATCAGGCACATGGTAAATATCTCTGGTTGATTTTACAAAGTTTTTGAACAGGGTAAGGTTGAGATGGCTGATGTCTGATTCCTACCAGTATGAATTGTAGGAGTCTACCAGAAGAGGTGACTCTGAACTTAGGTGATTAAATGAATCTATTACTTCAGCTTGCAGTATGTATTCCTGAAGTCATGTAGAACAGAGTGTTAATGTTGATGTTGGAGATAACAGAAAAAGCACTGTTCCCATCTAGTCTGTTAAAAGAATGTATGAAGGTTTTTTTGAAGTGGCCTGACTGGATTGATGAAGTTTTTTCACCTACCTCATGTATAAGAATCAGTGTCTTGCTTACTAAACTTGTTCATCAAGCAGAAAAGAGGGCTGTTCATTAAAAATAGCATAGTAACTTAAACTCTAGTAAACTTGACTTGTAAAGGCAGGTAACAGTGCATCCTACCCTCCTGCTGTTTGGGTCTAACAGACAATTCTATGTTTCTCCACTTTTTATAGAAGATGACAAAAGACAGTAGCTCTTTTCCCATAGGTAAAGTTAGCCTTTCACTATACATCTGTAGATTTCTATCTAAATATACAATCTTTTAATATCTATTTTTAAATTATTAATTAAAGGTCTTGCATGCATATGCATAATTTATTACTATCTGATATAAGTATGTAAAACTGAATAGGTTCATCTATTATGAAAGAAAAGTCCTGTTTTTCTTTATGACCAGCATTTCTGAATGATTTTGCTGCTAGAGAAAGGATTGTGTCTCAAAGCTATGGTTGATGATTCTCACTTCTCTCTTTGATTTCACTTTATCATGATTTGCTACAATTTTCATTCAAAGTTTTCTTTTGCAAATAGTTCTTATATGGCATATATGAACCCAGGTGCAGCTTTAACCTAACAGATATTCATTGTCGAAAAGAAGGCAGCAGGTTTGTTCATGGGTAGTGGTATAGGAATGACTAGTGCTCATTATTCTACATTTTTGCCATACTACTGTGACTTCCCACAGCAACACAGATCAAAGAAGGCTGTGTTGGTGAGACCGCAGAGGGTTCTGGATTCAGGGCTGCAGAAAGGATCAGAGTACACAGTAGGTTGTCATAGTCCTGCAGTTCCTCTGCTGGATGACAGTACATACCTACAGCAGCAAAATCTTTGTGGTTCTCAACCTAATAGATATCACACCAACTGTCTCTGCATGACCACTTCTTCACTGCAGTTGAAGTCCCTGAAAGGCTGCTAACAGGAACAGACTGTTAAACTGTCAAGATATATCAAAGATATTTTCCTGATTGTTTCCTTTGTTCCCTATCTAGAAGAACATATCTGACATCTGGCAATATTAAACCAGCAATATTTCTACAGTTGTTATTCCTTTTTTTTTTTTCTGTATATGCAAGTATTATAGGATCATAGAATTGTTTTGGTTGGAAAAGACCCTCAAGATCATTGAGTCCAACCGATAACCCAGAACTGCCAGGTCACCACCATACCATGTTTCTAAGTGCCACATCTGTATGTCCATTAAATACGTCCAGGAATGGTGACTCCACCACATTCCTAGGCAGCCTGTTTCACTGCTTTACAACCCTTTCAGTGAAGAATTTTTTTTCCTCATGTCCAATCTAAACCTCCCTTGGTGCAACTGGAAGCTATTTCCTCTCATCCCTTGTTACTTTGGAGAAGAGACCAACACCCACCTCACTACAACATGCTTTCAGGTAGTTGTAGAGCATGATAAGGTCTCCTCCCAGCCTACTTCTCTCCAGGGTAAACAATCAAAGTTCCCTCAGCTGCTCCTCATAAGACTTGTGCTCTATACCCTTCTCCAGCATCGTTGTCCTTTGGATGTGGTCCAGCACCTCAATGTCCTTCTTGTAGTGAGGGGCCCAGAACTGAACACAGTATTCAATGGGCGACCTCATCAGTGTGAATAAAGGGAGACAGTCACTCCATGAGTCCTGCTGGCCACACTGTTTCTGATACAAGCCAGGATGCTTTTGGTCTTCTTGGCCACCCAAGCACAATGGTGGCTCATACTCAGCTGCCTGTCAACTACCACCCCCAGGTTCTTTTCCACAAGGAATCTTTCCAGACACTTTTCCTCAAGCCTGTAGCATTGCATGGGGCTGTTGTGATTCAAGTGCAGGACTCAGCACTTTGTCTTCTTGAACCTCATACCATTGGCCTTGGCCAATTGATCTAGTATGTCCAGATCCTTCTGTAGAGCCTTATTGATGCTGAAGAAAGTCAGTACTTCAGTTTTCCATTGAAAAGATGGGGGTAGGCAGAGGAAGAAGGGTGAGTTCCCAAAGCTGCACACCAGAGCTCTTTGTGGGAACACACGAAAGGCTCAAAGCACTGAGAACTCTGCCAGAAAATCCTGTGCTGCAGTCACTTTGTCCTCTGTCACAGCCATGAACTCATTTGCTCTCCTAGGCCCTAGCAACTGTTCCTGTGCTGCTCCTATGCTGCCAAGGGCACACACAGGCACAGGGAACCAGCACAGATTGCTGGGATTGCCACAGCTGCAGGCTGTGGAGACTGCTCTGCAGAATATCACCTGCCTCATCTGCCTGGACATGGTCACTGCTTAATCTTGTGTAGCATATTGGGGGTGCAGTAAATAAGAGGTGATGCCTGTGGGGAGGAATGGACAAGACAGGTGACCCTAAACTGACCAATGGGTTATTCCATCCCATATATGTCATATTCACTATAGAGCTGAGGTATCATGAGGGTCAAGCCCCTTCTTCAATGGCTGCATCCAAGAAGGACTCTATCCATTCTGTCTTCAATCCCAATCTGTGTGTTCCTGAATCCATCTCCAGAAGCAAGCTCCTGAATTTAGTTCCCATCTGCTGCTGAGTCCAGTCTGGGACTTCGCCTGTGCCTTCTTGACAGCATCAGTGTCCATGAAATACTTTTAGAACAAAATCTTAATTGAGTGTAACTAAGTGAGAATATATCACAGGGCTTTCTTGGGATTCCTCTTTGCAGTAAAATTTAAATGCCTATTTTTCCTGTCACTTGTCAGTCCATGGCATTAGCCTTGTAGTTTTGATTTGAACTGCAGGACAGGGGGCAGCTTCCCAAGAATCTCCGTCTTACCAAACTCTGATTTGTGTTATGGGGTGATTTTATAGCACATGAACTGAATCCCTTTCATATGAAGCCAATGTAGATGGTGCTCCATAGGTTCGCAT
This sequence comes from Chloroceryle amazona, assembly GCA_027560015.1. NCBI lineage: Eukaryota > Metazoa > Chordata > Aves > Coraciiformes > Cerylidae > Chloroceryle > Chloroceryle amazona. Next base: position 36,340 of record JANHFX010027746.1, read on the forward strand.
TTAATGTGCTATAACGTCTTACAGGCAATTCTGTCTATGGGACCAGATTTCTTTTGGCTTCAATCCCTTCCCCTCTGCTGAGGAGGTGTGACAGGGTCAGGCATGGAGAAGCAAAGAAGATCCATAGGATCAGGCTAGATCTAAGTGATGGCAAAACACCCAAACCATGCATGATGTAAGTGCTAGAACCTTGGTTTCATCCCACTGATGCATCCTTACCATCACATCTCATTCAAAGGTGTGGACAGGAGGGAATAGGAGTTTTCAGTGGTTATTTAAGAACATTGTTGCCTCAAAGCAAAAGGTTGAAATGATGCTTCAGCTCCAGCCTTTGATCTCTGTACATTTTCATTTCTCTGGTTCCAGCTCACTTCATCCCCACTGCCTCTATTTTCTCTCTTGGCTTCAAGCATAGGGTATTACAGATTACCAACACACTGACAGTACAGTGTGACTGAGGATGGGGAGGTACACTGTCTTTCCTTGAGGGAGAGTCCCACAGTGACCCTTTCTAGTCATAGAATCATAGCAACATAGAATGGTTTGGTTTGGAAGGGACTTTTAAAGGTCACCTAGTCCAACTCTCCTGCACTGAGTAGGGACACCTTTACCTACATCAGGTTGCTCAGTGCCCTGTCCAACCTCACCTGGAATGTCTCCAAGGATGTGTCTTCTGTCACCTCTCTGGGCAACCTGGGCTAGTATTTCACCTCCATCACTGTAAAAAATTTCTTCCTTACTTCTAGTCAAAATCTACCCTCTCTTAATTTAAAACCATCACCTTTTGTCCTGTCACAACAGGACCTGCTAAAATACTGTCACCATCTTTCTGAGAGGTCCCCTTTAAGTACTGAAAGACCACAATAAGGTCTCAGTATTTTCTTCTCCTGGATGAACAACCCCAATTCTCTCAGCTTGTCCTCACAGCAGAGGTGCTCCACACCTCTGGTCATTTTTGTGGCCCTCCTTTGGACCCACTCTAACAGGTCCATGTCTCTCCTGTGCTGAGGACACCAGAACTGGACACAGGTGAGGTCTCACCAGAGGAGAGCAGAGGGGCAGAACCCACTCCCTCACCCTGCTAGTTACACAGCTTTGGATGCAGCCCAGGATGATTAGCTTCTGGTCTGTGAGTGCATGTTGCAAAGTCATGTCCAACTTTTCATCCACCTTATGTCTTTTTTTAGGATTGTGTGGGCAGATACGTTCAGTGAAGTCTGTTTCTCCGATTGAACCACAGCAGACTTTTATTGATTTTGAAGAACTGTTTATAGAACTTAAGAGGAGTATCTGGTTATTAGCCTCTTTGTCCTTTTAATGGTATCTGGGAAGCTATGAGTACACCCTGCAATTCTTTCACCTGATAACATTGCATCACACTGAACATCTGCCAGGAAAACTTCTAAGGTAAGTTCTGTTAGTTGATATTGTATCTTGTCAGTAGTACAGTTGACTATGGGAGAAGTTAAGGGCACAGGTCAACATCCCGTAGCGGATGAGATGCAACATTGCAGATCAGTCGACAGTATGCATGTATGTTGTTTATGTTTAAATGACGGAAAATCCTCCACTCCAGAAGGCAAAATCTATCCTGTAAAACCACACGATCCATTGTTGCTTATATCTTTGTGTTCCACTTTCACTACCTACAGGTTTGAATAGTCAGTGTTATTTCCTCACTTCCCACCCACCCTTGAAGTCAAGGGGGGTTGGACTCAATGATCAGAGGTCCCTTCCAACCCCTAACATTCTGTGATTCTGTGGTATTGGAAACTGTGAGGAAGGTTCCTAGTTAAGAGCACTCAGGAGCACAGAAGTGACTTGATCCAATATTAGGCATCATTAACAGCCTGAGTGAGTCACATTGCAAGTATAACAGAATTGTATCCAGCTCTACAACTCACAATGGACCAGGACATTGATTTCCTGCTGAATATTCAACATAGCTATCAGCTACGGCAGAAGTTGTCTATCTGCTCAAAACAGAAATGCTTAAGTGTTCTGTCCTTTCTACCCAGCTCAGCCTTGGTGTCAGAAGGAGAATTCTGTTTGTTTTTTTAAACTCCATCTGTCCTAATCATAGATTGTTTTTCCCAAATAATGGAAGGTGATGTAGTGAAGCAAACATCACAAGACCTGTGGTGCCAGTGTATGCTCTGGATGGGAAAGGAAAGAAACAGTAAGGAGGAGACCTTTCTAGGAAAACATCATTTCCCAGTTTGAGACATAGGCAGGAAAGTCCTTTAGAAGTTCTCAATGTACATGGGTAAATGAAGGCCTTTATGCTTCTTTTGGAGCAGACAGACCCTTGTGCCAACTAAGAACAGATACTGATTTCAACGCAAGATATTTTTAAGCATTGTAAAACATCATCCACATGCTAAGTGCTTTTGAGTACCTTGCATGAGTCAGCCTGCTGGCCTGCTTGTCTGTTCTTTAAGATTTTTCTAAAGGGTATTCTAGGGTATTCCACTTGGGTATTCTTTAGACTGAAGAAGTTATTATAACTGCAGCAATTCAATCGTTGAGGAATGGATAAAACAGCAAGAAACTCTTCTAACCAGAGAGACATGCTTTTGTTTATAATGCCAAGGAGTAATAAAATTGTCTGAAATGAAAGCTTATTTGGCAAGAGGAAATTATGAGGCTCATTGCCTACACTTCATTAAAGATCAATCATCGAGGCTGTAAGCTCAGGTCATGTAATGTTTCAGAAAGACAGCCTAAAAGAGGGAAACAAAGGCCAGTCATATTCATTAGATGTGTATAATTAAAAAAGTAAAGTGAATGTATCTATTATAACTTGCATTACAGCAGAGGACTAATGGCCAAAAGCAGAGATTAGCCTGAAAGAGTCTAAACTGTTGTAATTTACAGTTTACTTAAACTCTTCTCTGAAGGACTGATCTATTGTTCATTTACAAACCTTTTATTCTAGCTATGCAGAGGCAACCTTAATTCTGGTCATGGAGCAGCTTTGTTGGCTCTGAGTACCCCATAATGGTGCCTGTGGCACAGAAGTCAGAATAGAAATTCTGGATTGTTGCTGTATGTCATGAAACTCCTGCTTCTTGCATTCCAGGCTAGGAAGTTGGAGTTGTGTCAGACAGTCTCAAAGGCTGTTTGTGCTGCCTGGCTCATCCAAAGGGCCCAAAATTGTTCTTTGTCACTCTTGGGGATAATGAAACAATGAATATTGAATTAAATAATCTTAACTATAAATAGTTTTTAATAGAAAGTGAATTGATTGCCATCTACCAAGAAAGCAGTATTGGGGTGAGGGAGATGGGACCTCTGGATCACATGTAGGATTCAGGACATTAATAGTATCGCTTTACTTCTGGCTTAAAATTTTACACAATACTTATTTTTAACAGTAAACAAAATAAAGACCTGAAAGTTTCCAGTGGACTGAAATGAACTTGAGCGAAATATGAAGGACTCAGCAATACATATCCTAGTTTATATAAATATATATTCAGCATAAAACCAGTCCTGTATAAACATAGTATAAAATCACTAGACCAATTTAGACAGGAATAAAAGTCAACAACTGTGTGAAAAGTGTAAGCAACATCAGAAAAGGATATAAATAATGAAAAGAATTTAAGCAAAATACTGAATGCCATAAAAAGCACAATGCATTAACAATGCCAGGAGAACTAAAATTAGACCTATAGAAACACATATACAAGACATTTTTAGGTAACAAAATATAATGCAGTGATGAAAGAAATTAAAACATCAGATGAGAGGATTAGAAAAGAAGATGGAGGGAATGATAAAGCAGACAATTACATGGATGCTTCTCCAGTGTATTTACTTAAAAGATCAGGAAAAATATGTCATCTGACACTATCAGTGTAAACAGAATTCTGAATGATTTCATGACCAGTGAGACAGAATCATTTTGTAATTTAGAACAAATGAAAGTTAGTAAGTCTCCAGAACTAGGTGCAATTTCTTCTAAGGTTTTATTAAGGAGAATATGGAAGAAATATGCAGGGCAATGAAAAGCATCATAGAACAATTGTCAGACTACAGTGGATTAAGAGAACAAGATTACAGTAAAACCAGGCCAAATATTGTGAAGTTCATTTGTTATCCTTATGCAGGTCTTAATAAGGTAGCTCGCTAATCAAACATCACAGTGGAGATTTGTTTGAGTTAGGATGTCTAGTGGATTCGATCAGGGTCTGAACCCATTATTTGCATGCCAAAGGAGGATTCTAATCTCATGGCTATAGTGAAACCTGAAGGTGGTTTCTCTGAGGTTCTACAGAGATTACTCCTTTGATGCAAATAAATACACTTTCAGAGGACAAGAAAGGAGGAGCAATTGAGTTAGACAATATCTTGGCTTCATGCTGGCACAAATAGAAGTTCAATTTTCCATATAGCTTGGTATGTTTAAAAGATTGATCAGTGCAAGAGTGAAGACAGAAAGGCTTGTTCTTCCAATCAAGAGCATGGAGAAAGTAAGTAAAAGAAAACAAACTGTATCAATTCACTTGAGTGAGTTGAACTTTCTATCCCAAGCTGCCATGCATTGATCTTGGAAAATGTTTTGTCTTGCTCTCTATATACGGAACACCTCATGAGGGAAGGTCCACTTTTGCCCTAGGCTGTTCCTGTTCATTGGGTAAATGGAAAACTGCAACTGAACTTCACAACACTAGATTTTAAATCCTGAATATGCAAAGCACTACCCCTGCTTTAAATGATCTGTGTATTTGTCTCCTCTGACAAATGATACAAAAGGAGAACATGATCTGGTTTGCTTTTTTATTTTTTTCCTCTAGTAGCTTGTTCCTGGTACCTATTAAACAACCACACATGTTGCTCATGTCAGTCTCTAGCTCTCCCTTTCAAAACTCCATAGTCTTCCTGCAGATTTCATGAGTGTGACAGATGTGTACTTTCTAACTGAAGTTTCAGGACAAAAATGTTGTATATCACTTTCTCTCACCTTTGTGAGCACCTAATGTTTTTATTTTCATGTACATATTTTCTTGCCAATTTGAGGCTGACACCTTGTGGTTTGTTGTTACACACCCTCACCAGTGGAACAGAAACACCTGGTTTACAGAGCAGTTTGTTCAGCACTGTCCAAAGTAAATGTTTCTGCATATGCTTCTGTTAATTTATTTTTATTTTTACACTTGAAAAGTGTAATTTAGAAATTATTACACTATCCTATACAGGTAATTGAGACTACAGTCATAAATCCATTTTACTCTCTTACTTCCATACGATTTCTTGTTAATTATGCTGAGTAAATGTGTCATTGAGACAATGTGTGGAAACTTTGAGCTCACGCATCACCCATCCCCTTTTTAACAGAAAATATTAGCCTAGGATTGATACTGGAGAAAGAAAGAATTTAGTCTAAATATCAGATCCCAGGCTGAATTCACAGGTCAAACAGTTCCATGGGCTCATATTTTTAGTTCTAAATGAAGCAGATTTTTTTCAAGACTTAAGAGATAATGCACAGTTATGTTTTTTTATGTGGTCATTTTTCCCAGGAAAGGCAGAATTTACTATCTCCCATAATAACACTGGGAAGGAATAAATGTTAAAGAAGACCTAAGGCTTTAAATTGCTTAATTTTGTATACAAGTTCCTTTTTTCAAGGCCTGATCTCCTGCCAGTTGTTTGTGTTTGTTTGTTTGTTTGTATCCTGGGAGTAAAAGAATATTGTGAGGAAGTGGGATATTGCATACATTCATACAATGTCTTTTGTTTGGGGATTTTTGACATTTCATTATGGGCTGGCAAGAACTGTAGTAATATGTATTGCAGCTTAGATGGGGTCTCCTTAAGTTCATACAGAAGTGGTAAATATTTTCCAGGCACAATGTCTGAGGTTGTCAGAATGTAACAAATGTTTCCTTGAGCAACAGGCCAAGTGGGATGTTGAAATGTGCCAAGAACCTAACTTTATGTACAGCTCTAAACCTATAGATACAATGGTCATGTATTTTCTCCTGAGGGAAAGCAGCATTATTTTTAGGTGAATGCCTTTTATTATTATAAAACTTTGATTTATGAATTTTAATATTAAATAAAACAGTGTTTTCAAGTGAGTTGATCTTGAAATAAGAAAGTATGTTGTCATTTAACCATATGCTTAATGGTATGCTACTTATAATTGTAATGATTGTTTGCCAAGCATAGTTTCAAATAAAGAAATGCACAGATGGTTTTCTTATTCAAGTGTATAAAAATGCATACAGAATGTTTAGAAATGCAAATCCTTTAAATCAACTACTTGACAAATTCAGGCTTTGTTCCAAGCTGTTGTAATAGAGTCTCTTGCATATAAATAAAAGATTGTGTTACAGAAAGAGAGAGAATAAGTCATCTGTGGAACAACAGTCAAGAACTGCAGTTTGAAACGGGTGAAAACAAGGGGCTTTTATAGTATCAAGTAGTTAGAAGGGTTGGAGAAGTAAATTGTCTGCAGTTATTTCTGTGGCTGATAGTACAGTAGCAGCAAGATTATGTTGATGCATTTGCCCCATTATAGTGACTTAGAGGGAATTGACTCCTTTTAATACCTCAGCAGCAGAAGCCAACATTGCATTATTTTGATTTATAGCATGATTAGCACAGTTTATATTTCAGTGCCCCCTCTTAATCCTCCCATTTATAGTGTTATACCAGTTTCTCTTGGATTTCAGCAGTGTCTTCAGAAAGACAGTAGTTTTTCAAGGGAATAGATGATAAACCAATGCTAACTTTCATTTATGATGATCAAAGCATACAAATCCAAGGGCATATGGATAGATGTCCCTGTGATGGAAAGCTTGGCACTTACTGTGGTGCAAATATTATTTTTTTTTCTTGGAAATTCAGAAGGGCTGTGCAACTGGATGAGAATCTTAGTAAAGATAAACCTGAAGTGATTATTTCCCATGATGAAAGGGAGATATGAGGAAACCTATGAGGAAAGACTCAGTAAAAATTTGAGAAAATAGTAAGGAGAGTTGTTCTTGGCAGAAGGAGCATACAAGAGCTAGAAGACAACAAATATGAAATGGAGAACTTGATGAGGTTTTAGATAGGTTTGTGATCACCAAATTGACTTATTTTTTACCAGCAACACTCCAGTTTTGTTGTATGGCATATCTTCTTTCCTATGATTATAGAAGTCTCGGTCCATCTAGGAAAGCTAATGGGTAAGTAAGGAAATATTAATGAAATCAAACTAATATGGAGATTGGCCCAGACATGGTGTGAGAAACTGCAGTGGGTTTTGGGCCAGGGGGATGTGGTTCAGTTTTTCAGGTAGATGAGACACTAGACATGAAATGTGTGCAGTCATGATGTGGAATAATAGATTCTTTGCTACCTCAGTAGCCTAGCTGTGAGGTTGGATTTGAGAAGGTTTTGGCTTAATTTCCCTGTTTTTTCTTTACAGCTGAGCAGCTGGAATACTGAAGACAGCTATTCAGGAGATATTAATACATCTCTCAGGTATCACGGGGAGAGTAATGAATTGTCTTTGCTGGTACTGAAAATGCAAAAAGTGGAATATTATCAGAAGTACATGCAGTGAGGAAAGGCTTACGTCAAAGACTGTTTTGTAATATAAAGCAGATGAAATAGAGGTCTATCTAGCTGCAGCTGCCAGTCTTCTAATTGGATCATTTTGATCCTCCTATTCTAGCTTGTGACCATAAAAATATTAACTGTCACCATTTAGTGCTTTTGCAAGCAGTATAGCTAGTAGTGTTTGCCTGAACATATGGGATGTAGAGACTAAAAAACATGCTTGCAGTCTGTTTTGGTGACTCTTTAATAGAAGTTGCTTATATAGCCAGTAACATTAGAAGTGTAATCTCTGACAGGATATTGTATTGCTGCTGTGTGTATTTAATTCTAAAATAAGAGACAAACGATGTAGCATAAAACTAATATATTACAATGATGTTTAAGAGAAACTATGAAATTGTAGTAACTTTCTTGTGATTCATACAGTCTTCAGAGTTCAGAATTTGCTTTATGTCCTTCAAAGATCTATTTTATAGAATGTCCAATAGTGCAATGAAATACTGATTTTGCTAAATCAGGTGTAGGTTAGATAGGCTCAGGAAGAGCAAGGACAAGAACAGTCATTTTGTTCTATATTCCTATTTTGGTTTATCTAGCCATAATAAATTAATATTGTTACAAATGAAAGTGACATATATTCCCGAGTGGTTATATTTTATATCCTCTTTGCTTTCATAGAGTAAGGTACAGAGGAATAGAAACAGATCAAAATCTTGACAAAATAAGCCTTTGTTTAAAAAAAATTGCACATACCAGTGATGCATGGATTTCTTTCTTTCCCACTGTGGACATGCGCGTTTTTGCTGGAAGCAATTTTTTGTTCACAACAATGTACACATGTATGTATGTATGCATATGTGAACTTGAGTTTGGAAGCAGATTTCAAAGTGATTACTTTTTAATTCCTTCAGGTTTGGGGTTCATCCAAGAAGCAGAAGAAATACCCTGTGAGGCTAGTGATCAAGGACAGGTAGCAAGAACCTTTTTGAGAATAAAATATTCCTCAAATTGCAGTTCAAAGAACAGCTGTACTAAGGTGGACCAAAAGATCATGTCTACCAATACACTGTTTCTAACAGTGGTCATGAGCATGGAAAAGTAGAGGACAAGTAATATTGGGCTGGCATACTTCATTTAATGCTCCTCTAGGCTTCTGACTTAGTTATTATCTCTATCCTGTCGCTATCAATAATTTTCTTCTGTGAATTTAAGCCTGTGTATTCTCTCTCTAGCATCCTGTTCCCTGAAGAATTTCCTTTTTCTGTTGGATTTGAGCCTGGCTGCTGGCTTCCTCTCAGTTCTTGTCCTGTACAGGGCATGAGCTACTGGCCCACCCTAGCACTGTGGTTCCTGTCACTTGTGATCACACAAAACTCCACTGTTACTTGTCCAATCTAAAGAGTCTTAATTTACTTTTTCCTCATCTAGAAGTCATTCTGTAGCTTGTAGCCCTTCTCTGAACCCTTCCATCTCTCTGCTCCTGTTATAATAGGACCAGCCTTTAAAGATATAGTGTTTGATCACTAGCACAGTGTACTCTCTCTTCCTTGTATTTCTTGTACCTTAATATTTTTGTGTGAGAGTGTTTTTCCACCAAGTTTCCAGTGTGCTTATTTGTTATCAGCTAGACATACCAATTTTGCTCTCTTATTTCTTGGATTTTTACCATCAGTGTTAAAGTATGCATTTTGGTCCTCCTGGCATCCCATTTAAATGGCAGTCCAGAATTTCTTATATACATCTGTTTCTTATCCTTCATGAATTAGAGCATCTGTAAAAGATACGCTCTTTTGGGCATCCTAACTTTTCTGCACTCTTCAGTTTAAACATTCACATATAACCTTATTGTCTTTAAAGGTTCACAGTCTTGTTCACTTAAGGTTCTAATTAAATCCATCCTTCCTCTTTGGACTTAATTTACTCCTGAATAACTCCATCTGAATCACTGATGAGGAGTTAATCTCTGATATGAATTTTTTTACAAAACTCATTCCCTGAACATATTTATACAAAAATCAGGAAAAAAGGTTTTAAAATGTACCAGGGTATGGAAATTTGACATAACTTTTTAAAATGTTGATACTAATTTTTAGATATTTTGCAGAATATTCCAGAGTTAAAGAAGAAAATTTTTCTTTTCTGTATCCAACTAGTCCACAAAACAGTTGTGAGAGATTTTCAATGAGATCAAGACTGACTGTAATTGCAACTTCAGTTTTCAGAAGAAATGTTTGAGAATATGTAAGTGAAAAATTGTGAGTTTTACAGGCATTTTCATTATACAAGGGATAGTCTTGTTCTCATGAAACATCCAAATAATATACTAGATAATAATTCTGACTTTTGAGGAAATACAGATTCTGACTGTAAGAAGAAGCATTTTAGTTGCATCCAGTCCTAGCAATATTGAAATAGAATTTCAATAGACTGTTTCTGAAACGTCTTCTTTTTATGGGAGAAGCCCATTATGCATCCAAGCTAGTGGAAAGTCACCTTAGGGACCACTCGCCCAGTCTGGCAGTTAGAGTGTAGAAAGTGACATCTAAATGTTGTGCTCACCCTTTTCATGGAAAAATTTGTTTATTTGTTTAATGAATTTTCAAAACTATATGGGGTCTCCATCTGTCAGAAGATAATGATTAGTAATTTGACTTAAAAAAAAAAAGACAAAACCAGCAAAGATGAAACTGAACCAGATTTCAACATTTCTTTCATATCAACAGAATTGTTTACTTGGATTATTTTCATTGTCAAACCAAGTTTGTGCCAAGAAACCAGTTTTCTGAGGCCAGAAATGGTGTAGAGAAAAAAAAAGTATTTTCCAGGTTATGATTTACCCACTGAAGGCTGCTTCTCTTGTCTACAGAGGGAGTGAAAAGACTGCTGATGTTGGAAGTATAAAGCAAATAAATGTACATTCATAGTAGATTTTGTGATGAAGTTTTATGAGATTTTCTCAAGTGTTGTTGTTTGCCCTTCGATCTGTATCTCTACTAGTAATGACAATATTTGGAACAGAAAAAAATGACTGGACATGGATACTGTTCAAAGTTGGGAAATATGCTTTTATATGTGAAATGAACACCTCTCAATATAGAAATCAACTGCTGAGATATAAACAAGGAAATCAATAACAAGGCTTTCTTTTGCTTTTCAAAGGACAGCTGCTATTAAAAATAAATAATCTTTAAATATATTATATAATTACAATTAAAACAAACTTTTCTTCTCTTATACTGATTTTATTCACATTTTGTAATCTGAATACATTCTAATTTATAATGAATGCTTGCTCTTGTCGGGAAAATCTTTCCTTCAGTCTGCTTTAGTGCACTTGGTTATTCAGGCATCTACAGGATTGTGGATAGGTAAACAATACATGCTCTCTGCTTGTTTTTTGAAAGAATTGATATAAAATTATGTATGTAAATGAAAATTAACACAATGTATAAGCATTCTTTATGTCACATGGTGATATTTCTAGGAGAAGCTAATTTAAACATGACACTATAGGTGTAATGTAGGGTAGAACTACATCTAAACTCTGAACAAAAACCATAATCAGTACTGATGATACATAATAAAATGTACAGAATTTCTATCCTGTTTAAGTAATTCTGTTGACTGCAACTTCTTATGCTGCTCTTCCCAAGTTTTGCTTGATTTTTAATTTATTTTTTTTTTTCAGAACAGTGAAATCTGATATTTGGAAATTGTGCAGCACAGCCCTACCTTTCAGTACTGCAAAGCAAAGTCAAACACTTACCTGAGAATATGACATGTTGCTGTATGTGACATATTTTATTTCTTTCTAATTCTAGTTTACTATACTTTGATATCACATGTTCTTTGACAGAATCAAGCTGCATTTCACATTTTGTTATAGACTTGGATGACTTACAGAAAGGAATCATCAAAAATCTGTGTAGTTTATGTATAATATATTGCTTGCTATATGAGTGGTCATCAAGGTATAAATTGCAATACTCCTTTCAAAGACTGTTAGGAATCATAATTGAAAATTACAGTAATTTTTATTAGATATTTTCTCTCTGTCTCCTTAAGAAAATAGACAGATTTCCCCCTCACTCATACTTATCACTCATTTCCTTTCTTATTTTCTCTTGGCTTTGGTATATACTAAGTGTATTCCAGAACATGAGATGGTTCAGCTATGATGGTACTTTTATTATCAAATCCACTTGACGTTCTTTCTCTGCAGTAATATTCAAAAAGGGATATAATTTCACAAGGTAAATTAAGAGGTTATTGAGGGTAGATAACATCCTTTTCACAGAGCATTTTCATCCTTTTCAAACTGGGGTATCAGCTGCCCCTGGATGATAGATGACTGTGTAGATAAAATACTAATAAAATACTTATCAAAGAAAATGTGGCACGTAACTGAGAATTAAAATAATTTTGGCATTTAGATGACATTGATCATCTGTACTTGTCAAAGTTCAGTGAGCCATACCTGTGTTTTACAGTATAGAAATAGGGTCAGCACAAAGAAATCCCTTGCATGGAAATAGCAGAAAGATGATGTGGACTGCATTAGCAACAGACTCTCAATTCTTTGTAAGTGCTTTCCCCATGGTCACTTGAGAAATCTGGTTCAGATATAGAGACAACCCATTGGTTCCCCACCTGATAATCTTTTTTTTTGAACCTGCTGAAGAAAGGTAGTGCCTATGGTTCTTTATTTTAAAGTCATGGATATGATAATGATATGATATGGATTAATTTTTTTTTTAGTAGCATGTGAGGAGATTATTAAAATGTGTTAGTTGAGTAAGGTTCTTAAAAAAGTCCAATAAGCATTGAGAATAGGTATAATGAAAATTATACTGAATGTCAGAAATGTTCCTTATGTTCTCTACTCCCTGACCCTTGTCACAGATATCTCCCCAGAAAAACTACTTTTACTGGTCCTTATAATGAACTGTCAGTGCCACACAGGTGAAACGTCAGTTTTGATCTGCTAAAAAATGGAAGTGGGGAAGTAAAAGAATCCCAGCCTACTAGGAAATGAAGCAAAATGTTTAGGTAATTGACCAACATTTACAAAGGAAAAGAATTACTTCTTCTGCTGAACTGAGGATCGTCATAGTCTGGTGATGCAATGTTTTCTAAAGGGCAAATTACAGAGGGAAGCCAAAGCTGAACTAGTTTTATACAGGAGATTGCTTCTCAGAGTAATAAGCAAAATTAGGTGGCAAATGTATGCAGAAAGAAAGAGATGACTCCACTGGGCCTTCTGTTTTAACTTACCACATCCTTTAAGTCACCAAGGGGTCTGTTAGTACCACTGATGGTTACTAACAATGAGTTGAAGGGATAAACATAGTCATCTTTCCTGAATAGGATACAGGTCTGCTTGCCCCAGATTTTCTTCCCTCATAATTATTTTGTGTCCATGGTAATCATGTCACGCAGACTGTTTGTCCTGGGTTTGGGTAGGGATAATTTTTACAAGAAGCTGTGAGGGAACACAGCCAGAATAGCTGACCCTAAATAGCCATGGGGATATTTGATAATCATATGGTGGTCTGTCATACTCAGTATAGAAACAGGGGAAGCTGCCTGGGGGTGGAGGAGGGATTGTGGCTCTGAATGTACTGGGCATAGGGTTCCAAGCAGTGAGCAATTGCATTGCACATCACTCATTTAATATATTCTTTTTTTAGTATTATTGTTAATATTATTTTCTTCTCTCCCTGTGTTGTGCTACTACACTGTCCTTATCTCAACCCACAAGATTTTACCTTTTTCTTCCAGTGCTCCCCATCCCTGCAGAGGGTGGGAAGAATGAGCGAGCAGACGTGGTGCTTAATTGCCAGCTGAGTCTAACCCATGACACTATTGTTTTACAATTCTACCTCCAAGCATTTGTCTTTATCCTGATAGCAGTAACTAATAATAATGGGCTAGAGATCCTAGACAGAGGATGCTATTTTGTACACCTGGAAAGTATTTCTCTTTCCTGCATTTGTGTGACAGCATGGGTATAAAAAGCACTCCATTATGACTTAGTCACAATATTTTTGATGGTAAACCTTTGGCATTATGTTGCTCTAACAATGCTGTCTGTTCTCAAATATGTGATGTGTTCATTAAAAGTATGTTTCAGTGTAATTCTATTTTCCTATATACACTTTATCTCAATATATAAATCTTCATTTTGTCTCTGGCATTGAAGGTCCTGTCACTTTGACGAAAGGAGTGCCAGTGATAGATGATGGGAATGCCACTCAGCAATTATTTGCATCTTTCATCTCTCATTAAATAAAAAGAAAAGTCTCATAGAAATATTTGACTGTAGCTGCAACTGCCACTTGTGATATCTAGCAAAATATGATAAACTGACAGTTTTACCCTAGCCTCCTAAAAGTGTGGACTGAATAACTAGAGGAAGGGCTTGTTTTCATATGAATTGCCATCATATTTATGAGGTAAAATGTGTTAATTCCAATCTCTTTAATTGAGTTTTAAGCTAAAGGCAGTGTCAGAGTCTACTACATAGTATTTTAATTTAGGAATTTACTGCTTTTCTGCCTAATCTGCTCAACTTCACATCACAGTGGACTAGGTAGGAGAGTGTATGTAGTCACTTACCGTGTCTGGGTACCTGAGGGGTGAAGGCCCAATGTTATTTTGCTTCCCTTTCCACCAAATATTTTACCTTTTGACTGAGATTAACTTCCACTATATGATAAACAATTGTGACCATTCAGTAGATAATGGGAAATTCTTAGGCATCTGTGGCTCTGACATGTTCTGACATGTGCTCTGTACAACAAAGCTTCACTGACTCTGAATTTTACTGATTTCTCAGGTCTTGCACAGAATGTGTTAATAAGGAAAATGTATCCACCATGGCTTGTAATTTCCCCTACCAGTGCTAACATTTTGAATTGTTGTCTGAATTGCAGAAAAACAGGTAGTCGATTAATAATTAAATATTTTCATGTGGAATCTTTTTTTCATCTATGAGGTGTTCAGTCCTTAGAAATGTGTGAATTGCCTATTTCTCAGATACTGGTTGAAAGTGTTTAGAAGAAGTGAAGATAAATATCACAGACATTTGAAACTGCATGGGGAATTGCAGGCAGGGAAAATTAAATTTATAGATTACATACTTGATTGAGATTCTAGAGGCCCTTTTTAAGTCATTATGCTGTAGCATTCTTCCATTTAGTGTAATTTATATTCTATCTCTTGAATCTGTGCAGAGAAATTTATTAAGATACTGTATCTATTCTGAAATAAGTACACATTTGTCTGAAGTAAAAATGCATGTGCTATATACCTAGGTACTTAATATAAATGACATAGTCTTTCTGGTTTTGATTACACACAACCAATTTGCAGTGTTGATCTGATAATTATAGACTTTATTTTTTAAAAAAATCTTAGTTTTAGTCATTTAAAAGGAACTTGTTCCTTAAAATGATTCCATATAGATCTTTCTGCAAAACAGAAGTGGAGAGGAGCGAGTAATTTCATACATTACTGTAATTGTGGTAGTAGTATAAATTTTAGGACAGAACAGTTACTAATAAACATGAAATCTCAGGTTAATTCTTTGAATAATCTGTGCTAAAATGCTAATCTACACCCCGTTTTAGTCTTAAAGTATCTTAAAAATACAAACAGTAAGTAATCTCTGGCTAGTCTTGGCTATGAAGGGACAGAGAGCACATCCAAACGTACAGGATTCAGAAAGTACAGTAGGAATACTGTATTCTAACTTTCTATGGTGAAAATATCTTCTAGGGAATACAGAGTCAGTGGAGACTCATGATCAATAGTAGAATAACTCATGATGTTGACATTTTACTTTGTCTTAAGGGGCATTTAATAAAATATATGGGAAATACCTTAGGGAATGTGATACATCAGTGAGTTATGTATTCATTACCAGCTAAAGTAGGAAATACACTATTAATTGAGTCATAAGGCCCGTTGCTCTAGACACACTGGAATTTTTGTACTGAAAAATGAAGGCATACATTCAGCAATTGCCTCTTCATTTTATTTGCAATAATAATCAAGAATCACATTATTTGAGATACTCCCTGCTAAGCTTTCAGATTTTCCTTGATGTTTTTAAATATATACATCAAAAAGATAAGGATCCATCCTTGAATTTAACCAGTGCTAGTTTTGCATGTATAAAACTATTTTATACATTTTCTTAGAGCTAAGGATCCTGAAATTATCAGCTCTGCCTATCCTTCCTCATTTTACTCTATACAAATAAGTTATATCACAAACAACTTTTTATGCCTTACAATGTGCCTGTAACTGCTATGGTTTGGCTGGAAATGCATGAGTTTCTTGACTAGCAACATATTCCTCTAGCAATTCCCGTATTCTTCAAGGTATCAAGGTAATATGCATCATAAATGCTTTTTACTATCCTGATATAACTTCTTTAACAAGTCTATTTCATTTTATCTCATAAATGTACAGACTTTAAAAATAACCTTCAGAGACTGTGTGAAGAGCTTCTAAAAATATATCAACCCCCTATTAACTTTCTCATCACTCATTTACTATTTCAGTAACGCCCTTTTACCACGCCTGTAGTGAACATAGTCCCTTCTGAAAGTGGTTATCTGTTTATTAGTATCTTGTTACCTTTATTTTCTACTAATCCCTTTGTGTTTGTTAAGGTATCTCAGATAAAAAGTTATATCCAGTTTCTGAAATATCTTTATCTGCCTTTTTGTAGTCTTAATTGAACTCTTGCCAGTGAACTGAAAATTGTGTTTGAATTCAGGATATATATTTCTGGGATATTCTGTGTACTCTTGTTTGTAATGCCTACAAAGCTGTGATTTAAGCCAATGCTAATTTTACAAGAACAGAAATCTGAACAGCAAGATAATGGAAGGTAACAGGAAAACAAAGAATCCTACCTTTATAAAGTAAAACCAGATCCTAAAAGGGTAAAATAATTACTTAGCTGGTAAATAGTATAAATTGTCAACTTATGGGCTTCTTTGGTCCAACACAAACTAATGGTTTGATGGTCCTGCACTGGAGATTTGAAATGTGCTTTCAGAGGTCATGTAGTCCTAGAGCAGAATCAACTATACCTCTGTTATTTTGTGAATATAATTTGTGTCCCTAACTATCAAAAGGGTGTGCTCTAATGTTTTACTAATTTTACTGTAACAATATGTAATTGGAAGAAGAGGATGCTTCGGTGTAAATTCTTGTCCTATATACCCTGAGAATATAAGAAATGCCTCTCACTGCATCAGAGAAATGCTGTTGAAGGAGAACACATCAGTGTAACTTCTTTCTGTACCCTTGTGCTTTACTAGCACCCAGATCTATTAGAGTTTATAGGCCTATTTTTGCAATCCGTTAAAGGATTCAGTCCTTTTGTTATCTGCTTATGAATTCATAAATTTGTCTCATGCTGTTTTTGAAAGTGCAGCTAACATCTCTGTCCTCAGTATTCTGTTGCAGGAAGTTTCAGAAGATCACTGCCTGTTGTGTAAAGTACTTACTTTTATTTGGTTTAAATGTCTGCTAGTTCTTTAATCATATTTCACTTGTTTCTGCAGACTTTTATGGAAAAGTGTTGAGCATTTGCCTTATGATATGGATTATTACCTTTATGATATGTATAGTAATTTTCAACAGTTTGCTCCCTTTCTTCTATAGTTGTTTGATTACTTCAGGAGAACAATGACTTGTATATAATTTTGCCTTTCAACAATACAGATGCAATACTTTCTCTTTTTCTGATTATTTTTTCTGTTATGTTTTGATTACGTGAACATAACACTTCATACCTGCCTGAAAACAAAGCCTCCTTGCTTGAAGTTGTGTCAATGTTGAGTAAAGCAGAAGGATCCCTCCATGCTTCTTGCTCTGTATTTCTGCCTCAGTCCATTTTCCTGGCTTTCCTGCTGATGTGTGCTCAGTTTGCATTTTCCAAATCATTCTCTAAAGACCTACCGTCTTAACCACTTGCTGATCATTTTGCATGTTCAGGTGGTTATATACACATAGCAACCCAAATTACCCAAAGGTAATCTGTAAATTCCAGTGCACTTGTGATATCTCTCAGTTTCCCATCATGTGAAAATTTAAAGTACTTAAGCTTTATGTAGGCTACATTCCAACATCCAGGTTTCTGATGAAGTGCAGACCCCCACAGTGTCCCACTTGGTACAGCTTTCCACTCTTACGGTAAACTATTTCCAACTAGTCTTCAGCTGCTTTGTGAAGTTTCATTCCCACATTCTAGAAGTTTCATTAACCAACTTATTTTTCAGAAAGTCATTTTGAGGAAACAACTTTAGTTAAGATTTATAGTTTCTACTCTGTCTGCAAAGCCTGTTACTCTGCAGTCGAAGTATATATTTTGTCTTGACACAAATTCTATAATTTCGTGTAAGGTAGCACACATTTCTTTCTGTTTTCCAAATGGACAGAAATTGCTTCAGAATTTTCCCAGATTTATCAAGTCAGTTAAAATCCATTAAATCAAATAATTATGTCTTTATGTTTTTAGTTAATTGTCTCAGCATCACAAATGAGAGCAAGTGTAAATTTTCCATCATTGCTGGGAAATTAGTCTGTTTTTTTTTTGGATTTGCCTACTGGTCTCAGAATGTTCACATAAAGTGAAGTGTAGGCACATGCAAGAGTGTAGAGTTAATATTGTTTTCCTGGCAGAAATACAGCCTCATTCTTCAGCAGAAATTATTCTAAATATATTGCAGTGTCAGTCGATCTGAGTAGCTCGAACTGTAGTTGAGTGTTGTCACAGAGACAAGGGCAGACAGCAAAGACCTCAAATTCGCTGTCAGTGACCAGCAAATTCCCACTTTTTTCCTCTCCTCAGGAGCATGGAGGTGCATACTGAGAAACATCCCTATACCCTTTAGCTGCTGCTCCATTTCACAACTGCTGGTTTGGCAACGACTTTCCCATAACAGATACAAGAATGAAATGATGCAATTCTGGAGGTGCTTGTCCTGTTTTTTAAACAGAACAGCAAAACCATTATTTGAATACCAGACTAACACCATTCTCTTTACTTAAACAGCTTGTTTTCCATATTAAGTGGAATGAATCCAAGGTAGCAACTGAATAAAAAAGGGAGAGACCATGATCTCAAAAATACTAACCAGAAATATCTTAAGATGGAAAGTTCCATTCTATAAAGTGGAAATATATGTATGAATTTTTTATAGTTATATCACTTTTGTTCCAGTTCTCAAAATAAAGCCACTCAGGGCAGTTTTTGAGACTCCTGAAGCAAAAAGAAACAAAAGTGAAAAGTGGAAAAAATCATGCTGAGCATTATTCGTATGCGTTATATAAAAGAATATATTGTTACTGAGATTTTCTTCTAGCCTGGAGTTGGAAGAAAACATGTAAGCCTCAGATGCCATGATGTACTTCAGTCCCTTTTTCAATTAAATATCATTTTCAGGAAGTGCTTTCAAAACACTAATGTCCATGTTTTGAATAATAAAATCCTGGTTCCTTTTGTAATGCTGAAATAACATTGCCAACATCATAATTTAGTTGCACAAAAATTCTTTGTGGGACCTATCTGTCAGTATATGTGATAAAGATTTGCTGAAGACAAATCAGCAGGTCAGCGTAATAAAATGGAAACATCCCAGATCTTCAAGAAGAAAATGGAAATTAATTGTAATAGAAATCAACCCATTGTTTTAATCTGCAGCAGTTTAATGAACTTGTGGTTTTCTGAAAGTTCTATCTGGAGCTGAGTGTAGAAAAGTGGACAGAAGTGCTGCCTTCTCAGAAATTTTATCTCATTTTGAGTGTATCTTTGGAAGGAGGGATATATCATTTCTGGTTAGGCCAAAAAAAATTTGTTTTAAGAGTATGTGGTTGCACAGTAGTTATTTGTGCTTCTCATAGAAAGATCCATGATTGTTACTAGATTGTGTAAGAGAGTATTGTGATAAGAGGTCTTTCATCCCTGTAAATAAAATAGTGAAAATGTCATAAAGGCTTACAGAAATAGAATAGAAAGAAAAAGAATTCAAAATATTTCTTTAAATCCCATTGAAAGTACTTTTTTTTTTTCCAATTCTGTAAGGAAGTCTTTTGTTTGTTTTTAAATAAGAGATTGAAAATTAATATCATTACCAAAAAATCTTCTACAAAACTGAATATTACTTTGTAAATATATCTCTCTTTCTCTCACATTTCTCCTTTCCTCTTGTTAAAGACTATGTTACATTGATTTTTTTCCAGTGCACTGTGTCTTCTTAGATTTGCCCATCAGCCTCACTAATATTCTTTCAACTCTTTCTGATATTGGTTGTGCCAAGATTTCAGTGCAGATCATCTGTGTGGCCACAGAGGTTTCTCTCCTGGTGATTTTTAACTGGCATGAGTTTTTTTACGGTGTGATTTTTAATTCTCTAAAGCCCAAATGTGATTTTGCTTGAATAACTTGTTCTTTCTCTTGGATATTCATTTTCTACTTTTGGTGTTATACCTTCTGTGTTGTCTAAGTGATGATCTGGATAGCATTTTAAGGGATGACACTTTTCTCCATGGAACCATAGAATAACTCAAGTTGGAAGGGACTTCAGAGGGTTTCTAATCAAACTTGTTCAAAGCAGAGCCGTCTGTAAGACCAGACCAAGGTGCTCAGTGTTTTACTCTCAGTTCCCTCACTGACATTGTTATTTTAATAGGTTTCTGTACTACTTTAGTGTTTGTATTTTCCAGGCAATGATAACATAATTGTGGGCTTCCAGAGCAGAATATTCAGTATAATCAGCTATAATGCTCCCATTCTTCACAAAGATTTTAAATAGAAGATTAATTACTGAAGGAATGGTAGCTTACTTACACTGTTCCCTAGTTGTTTAATCACATAAGGTACTTTTAAGTGTGAGTAATCCCATCACTTGGATTGCTTTGCCTGTGGTAAGAGGGAATTTGCAAGATGATACAGTGAAGTGGCTGATACTCGAAATGCATGTGACTGTTCAAAAGCACAAAATGAGAATTATGAATCAAAATTAGACATATGAATGGGCACAAAAATTTCCTGGAATAGCCTATCTTATAATACTACACAGGAGAATTTTTTAGCTGTTTTTCACTAAAAAAGTAATGTGTGTTTAATAGTTACAACCTTGAGTTAAATTCGTCATTATACTGTCCATAAATTACAGCTGAAGAGGTACTGTTCCCAGCAGGAAGGAGAAAGGGGGAAGAAATCTGTCTAACCTGTTGTTGAGTTACTTGCTAGTGACAAGGGTCACGTTTGTATAGAATTGATATGTTTAGACTATAACAAGAACAGGAGTCTAATGCATGAGTCCAAGAGAAAATCACTGTTGGGGTTTCTCTCCTTTTCAGAAGGCTTTGATTATATGACAGTAGAGGAAACAAAGAACCATTTTGAAATATTTCAATGAAAACTACCATTCACTCAATTCTATACTGTGTAGCTCCGAATAGCTGAAGAAAAAAAAATGTGTTTTGTCCTCTAGCACGCTTGAAGAAAAAAAAGTGCATTTTGTCTTCTTTAGCTGTTGTGTTTGTTCATTTTCATTTCTTTATCTTTCTATGAGGCTCCTTTATACAGCAAAGTTTTTAATTCTAAGCTATGTTACAAGTGCCTTGAAATGGGTCTTGGTTATGAAAGGACTGAGCAATGTTTGCAGTTTGCCAAAGTGGCACATCTGTCACTATAAAAGCTGTACCATGAAGTGTCAAAAGAAAGCCAATACATAATACACTTTTTAAATTATAAAAATAAGGAAAAACAAGAGAGAGGACTTTGTAAAGTAAATCTGGCATGTTATAATCCTGTTTGTGCAGTGTTTAATTTTCAGGTGTCTGATCTATGTAACAAACCAGTTAGGAAGTTAATGAGAAAATAATATATTTCTTTATAGCCCTCTACTAACACAAATTACAGTCACTGAAGGAGGCATTAGCTGCTGCCCCTTTTAAAATGTGGGTTTTTTTCTATTTATACAGGCCCTCCCTGGATTGCTTACAATACTTTATAATTATTGTTTAGTAGCATTGCAGGGAGTAAACCTGTTAGAACTGAAATATGCTCATTCAATCTCTCTCCTCAAGTGGTGTCTCTTGATAACTCATTTCAAAATGGCAAGTGACACCTCATCTCTTTGATTCCCCTAATCAAATCCTTTTCTTCTCTCATACACAGCAGCAGTAATTTCAGAGGAAATTACATTTTGCTGTAGTCCTAATGTCTTGTGAAGCCATGTAACAGTTGAAGGGGTAGCTGAAGGTACAGAAGCTCAGTTTTGCCCTCATAAAAAGGCAAAGTCAATTTTACTTGTATGAAATTGAGCTCAGTAGAAGTTGCATGAGGGCAAATAGAACTGAAGTTTAACCAATTTCACTTTCGGTTGCTTAAAGGTTTAGGTGTTAATAAAAATAATATCTTATACAAAAGATTAAACTTCTCACTGTAGATTCGGAAACAAATGAAGCTAGTGAAGCCTCCTTTGGTGACATTTTATTCTTTACAACTTGATTTTCCATAGTCCTGCTTCTATTCTTACCCACATCTGGCACCCCAACATATGTAACCCAAGTTATCATTCCAACTTGAAAAATATTGACTAAATTTTTTTTAAGTCGTGTATATATATATATATTTTAATTCAGGGAAATGAACCTTTTATTTTAAGTATGTAAATAGGCAGTCTGCTTCAACATCCCACAGTGAATTGCCTTGGTTAGATGTATAGTCACCGTAGATCCTCTAGTCAATGTGGAGAGAATGATGAAAAGTCTATAGTCCTCTTCATATCTGAATTGTCTTTGTGGACCTGTCTCCATCTGTGAGAGACAGGGGTCCTGTTTCAGTAATCTCCCAATGTGTACAATATGATGATTTATGTCATGTTGCAGAACTGAATGCAGCACTGTAATAACAGAGGAAAGGGAAAAGCTTTGTTTTGCAGAAACAGATGTTAACCTGGGAAGAGAAGAATCCAAACTGGGCTAAAAACATCTCAGACAGAATTTTCACAAGTGTTGTTTTCATCTCTTTTGTGGCTGTTTGAGTATGTGTTTCAAAGATCTTAATAAGGATCAGTGTAGATGCTAGATTGTTTACTTCTTGATCATGATCATAAATCTTTGTGAAAAGCGAATTAGGAGATGTTGATGTTGGAACCGTTATAACCTCCTTTGTGATGAACTATTTGATATAGTAGTGAAAATCAGGTTTATATTCTGCTCCGTTTGAAGCAAGTTTGTTTCTTTACCTTTTTTTTTTATTTCAGAGGAAAAAAAAAAATCCAGCTGCAATTGTGGTTTTGGTTTTTTTGTTTGTTTTGGTTTTGTTTTGGTTTGGTTTTACCTTAATGTGTAAATGAAGAAGCACAGTTTTCATTACTTCATTTGTTCTTTACAAAGTTGACTCTCATGAGGTTGACACCAAACAGCTTCTTTAGTGGCTGTGTAACCACAAATCCCAGTGGGCTGAGTTCAGTATAAACTAATGCTAATCGTATGTATGATGCAAAGATTTGGGTTCTTGAATCAGATATCTGTCTGATCTAGCATCCTAAGAAAAGGGTCTTCAGTAGGAAATCTTCAGTAGAGTAAGGCTTGTGGAGGCTGTGCTAATTTGGGTGTATTCCTTGATTCTTCCCCACTGGCAATAAACATTACTTTAGTCCAAGTGAACTGGGGACTGTGCAGGAAAGTACAGATCCCACTTTGTGCTAAATTACAATCTCTTTAAACTGCACAGATGTCAAGGGTGAGTTCTACACCGTGCAAAACCAAACAAATCCCTACAACCATGAGTTAAATTCGTCATTGTACTGTCCATATTTGGGAAAGAAAAATTGATAGATTCCACTGAGATCTCAAAAGTCTTCCTCAAACTTGAAAGACGGATGCCAGTTACAGCAGCATAATTATTATGCATGATTATTCTAATAGACTAATTACTTCTGTTTCCTTTCAAGACTGGATGTTTTTCATCTTTGGTATGGCCCACACATATTTCTGTGGCTTTTGATCTACAATATGGAGCAAGAGTAATTCTCACTTCCAGCAGAGAGGTAGGCTAGCTCATCAGTTCTCCTGTGTACAGAATGGGACAGATTGCTACAGACTCTGTGAATACTGGACTCTATCTGAAGGAAAAGTCTCCCATTTTGATACTTTTTTTTTATGATTTTATAGACAGTTTTCCTGATCAGTTCCCAGAGTGATTGTTTCCAAATATGAATAAAGTGTCCTATGCCTCTATGTGCCCTCCAGCTCACTAAGAGAAGCTCATCATTCATTTTGGGCCTTTTATATGAAGCATGGTAGGATGTGAACAGCATGCTATGATACTTTTTTTATACAGTGGAACCACTATTAAGGGATATTATTTTTTTCCCAATTACAATTTACTGCACTCTTTTGAAGTGAAATGTGAAAATCTTTTTTCCATAGAAGAGAGAAATACACGACTGATGTGAAAAACTCAGATGCTGCTAAAATGGCATCACATTAATATCTGCAGAGACAAGGTAAAAAATTATTATAGCTGTCTTTTAATTTTCCTTAAAGTTTTCTATAGATTCTTTTGTGAAATTTCCATGGTAAAACACATAGAATTTGGGTTTGATTAGTCATTCTAAATTTAACAAGAAAATTGAATACATTTAATTTGCACAAGTATAAATTATGCTACTTCACAAAATCCTATCAACTTCAGAGAGAGGTTACACAGATAAAGTACAGGTTGCTTATACATTCTATTAGCATGTCTCAATATTTTTCCTGATGTTGTGATGCAAGGACCATTGTGAAATTTGTGCTAAACCATGCAGTAGTACTAGTTCTATCTAGAGAGACATGGTACATACTTATTTTTACTTTATTTTTTTGTGTTAAACACCACATGCTGCCTGTATATTTTGTTTGTTTGTTTGTTTCAGATCATTGCAAGAAAATAAGAAATACCTCATATGGTGTGAAATCACTTGATGCCAAGGGGCAATACAAATTCTGTGTAGAAACAGCTTACATGAAGCTTAATCATCAAAAGTTTTTGAGCTAATGCCAAGAGTTTATAGTCAGCTAGTGTAATATACCTAAAGAATGCAACAGTACCTAACCTTTTGGTGTGCTTTCTGGGGTCATAAAGATATTTGAATCATAAAAGTAATGGAATGGGTTAGGCTGAGGTAGTTTTTCGATAATACTTTATTAAAATATTCATTGGTATCTCCATATCTAGTTCATGTAATTCTAGCTAAATATAGTAAATTTCATTCTGGCTAATTTTTCATTTCTCCTTTCAGAAGACAATAACTGAACCAGAACAATGAAGGTCACAAGACTATGTTTTATATACTGCATTTATTAGTGTTCTTAGAGGATAGAGCAAGAAAGAAAGAGACTTTCCTAGCTGAAAGGCAGAGACAATTGAAATTGTGGATTTTCCTCTTTTGCCTTGGTAGTCATAGTACCCATGTGGAATGGAGTGCAAAAGTGGGCGTGGATCATTTCCATATATACTTACAGCTTTTCTACTGTGAGTAGGAAATTCAAACATAAAATCACTGTTGAGAAACTAACTGACTTAGTACAGCAGGAAGACAAGTGAATTAATCTGAGCACTCTCAGTTGCATTTAATAAAGTTTATGCCCTCAAATATGCCTACAGTTCAACATTAAAGAAAATCTACAGTTAATACATCAATAACAAAACAAGTAATATAGATAGTCCTTTAAAATAAGTTCTGTCAAAGATCATTTCCAAGTCATCTAAGATAATGTATTATCCATTTTTGTAATGATGTGGAAAACAAAGGCTGAAGATCATTATACATATTCTGGCTTTAATTTTTTTCACTAAAGTAATGTTTAAACTAGATTAGAATTTTCTTAGGCTCAGTGTTTTGGTGGTTTGTTTTTGTTTGGTTTTTTTTTTCATTAGAATGTTCTAATTGAAGGTGAAAGTAAACCTAGTAAAAATTGTAGAGGAAACTGCTGGAGGAATTGTGAAACATTTAAGAAGGTCAAAAAGACTGAGACAATATCCTACTTGCTCAGCATGATATTGAAATGATCTTTGTGTGCATTCTGTTCTAATCAAGTTTAACACAATATCATTATTTATTTTGAGACACCTCACAAACGTTATTATTGGTGTCATTCACACATGCAGGTATGGATGAGATTGTCAATACCTGTCATGTGTCTTTAAGATCCTCTTCAGTAGGCACGGATTATTTTTTCTTACTTTCCATTCTAGAATTACACTTTGATAAAAGCTTTCCTAGCTTTGGAACATCTCAGTATGGAAATGCTGCAATAGATATAATATGCCTTTGGGTTTTCAGTTGTAACTGCAGCAAAGCTTTCTGGTTTCCAGAAAGTGCCAGAAGCAGAGGGAATAAAGGTCAAATCTACTTTTGATAATCCTCATCATCATTCTTCTATGGCTACAAGGACATATTTATTTATACATGCTGTCCTTTTTTCTTTGCTCCATGCCAATTTTTACTCCTCAAAACAGCCATTTCATTTTCAGAGACATCTTAGAAAATCAAAACTTTTTTTATAGTTGACCTACAGTGCTTATAAATCAGGATCACCCAGGCAATGAAGAAAAGAGAAATGTAAACATTAAAAATAGAACTCTATAAAAATAGAGCTAAGAACATCCATTGGTACAAGAAGTCCTTCAAATACTGGAAAACTTAGTAATGTAATTATCTATTGGACTCAAAATGTTCAAAACAGAGGGCAGGAATAATTTTTCCAATACTGTGGGCCATCAAGATAAGGAAGAACATAAAAAAAATGACTTGTTAATTTCCATCCAGCAGGCCAGTGACACCTCTTATTTGAATCAGAATGGATTGTAAGGCAATAAATTTCACTGGAGAAACTGGTGGCCTGGATAATATTCAAGTCCAGGGAGTCCTGTTTTGTTTCCTGGTTTTGCTGCTGAACAGCATCCCCTGTGCTTGGAACATTAGGCCCTGTTTCTTTTGTTGATGCTCATTGATCCTGTGGCTTTACTTTTGTCCCCGCATAGTAAGTTATAGCATCTACCTTTACAGAATGTGACACAGAAGTGTTCTTTAGTGCTTCGAATCTGTCGATAAACATGTGTTAGGATTTTCTATAAGCCTATCACTCTCTGAGACACCTTTTCCCCTTTTCTCTCACCCCGGATAACTGCAGTAGGTGGTTATGGAACTAAGCAACTGTCCTTACAGAAGCATTGCTGTGCCATTAAGGAGGCCATGATCTTCTCTACTGAGGTTAGCTATGCTTTCCTTCTACATGATATAGTTCTTCTTGGTTGTGCTGTGGTTGTCAGTACTATGCAATAGGATCAAGAGCTACTAATTTTCTTTCTGCAGCTGCCCAGAAGTGAGAGCTCTTCTTAACTGACCTATCTATGTTTAACTGGAAAGGGAGTGCCAGAGTCATCTGAGACCTGCCGTTCCCAGCTTTTGAAGGCTTGGCTGACACTTCCAAACACATAAATGTACAATGTCTTTAGTGTCCCTCCCATTTTTAGCCTCCTGCCACTAAAAGAATAGCAGCAGGAGCGAGATCAAAGTGCTTTGCATGGACTGGGTAGACTTTTTGTGGAGTGGGCTGACTGGCTACAGGCAGTTTGGCCTTCATCGGTACCCATTTACACTTTAATACCCCTTGTATGACTCACTGACCCCAGCACTAATACACCGCTTAGAAGATGATCTAGTTTTGAGAAAGCAGTATATCTCTAATAGGCATGTGATGGGAGGGCAAAAGGTCAAATATTTGTTTTATGTAGTTGGCAACACAAAATGAGTCTAACTTCAAGGCTCTCATTTAGCAAGACCTCTAGAAATTAACTTTGGCAGTCAGTCATTCTATTAGAGTAATCAGTGTAAGACTAGTTGCCAGTAATAATAATGTTAGCTGTATGAATTTAAAATGAAGTAGTCATGAGTTTTTTTCAGGAAGACTTAATGCTTAATAATTCAATTCACTCTCATCAAAAAAATGAGATAATTATCTCTAATTCTCTCCTCTGGGGCTATGATTTTGTTATTGCATAGAAACTATGTATTCTTAAAGCAAGTCATTGTTAAACACTAATCAGATCACATATGACAGTTTCCATGACAGTCTAATCAAACATTAGCTCTTAGGTCAGAAATAATTTAGACTATTTATTTTAATTGCTTGTATGTTAATTAATCAAATGCCTTTCTCAAGGTAGTGATTATTTTAGTCAGTGTTCCTCTCTCATGTACACACACATACATCCACACAGATTCACTCACTCTTTAATAAAGTTAAACTTCTGTGAATATAATTAGATTTTTGAAAGGCAAACTTTCTTCAGCAGTTTTCTTATAACCATTCTATATGATCATATTCTTTTTGCTGAACGTTTAGTTTCCTATTTCCATAAAATAGGATTTTTTGCTTAAATTATGACTCTCAATTACTAAGTTATTATATTTTGGAAAATGCTATATCTACTGAGATATTTAAATAATTTAAAATATATGGATTAATTAAATATAAACCAGCTTTAGAGTGCTTAATAATCTTAATATCTACTAATTAATTTATACTCATTCTTTTTGGCTCTCAAATTCACTACTGTAATGATGTTGCTTACTGCAATGATACGCATGTACCATAAAATTGGGGGAAAAGCCATTAGTTAAAGAACGTTATATTTTCTACTGTTAAGTGATTAATGTATAGTCATATTCTGGATTTAATGGTGGAGTGTACATCAGGTGATTTTGTCACTCTCATAGAAACATAGAAATGTCTGGGTTGGAAGGGACCTCTAGAGGTCATCTAGTCCAACCCCTCTGCTGAGAGCAGG
>JANHFX010027747.1:0-13551 GCA_027560015.1 Chloroceryle amazona
TCCCAGACAGCTTTCCAGCCACACTGCCCCAAGCCTGTAGCAATGCCTGGGGTTGTTGTGGCCCAAGTGCAGGACCCAGCACTTGGCCTTGTTGAAGCTCATGCTGTTAACACTGGCCCACTGATCCAATCTAGCCAGATTCTCTCTGTAGAGCCTCCCTATCCTCATGTAGATCAACACTCCCACCTAACTCGGTGTCATCTGCAAACTGACTGATGATACACTGGGGCCTTATCAAGATCATCAGTAAAGACGTTAAACAGAAATGGTTCTGACCCTGAGCCCTGAGGAACACCACTCGTGACCGGCTGCCAGCTGCATTTAACCCCATTGACCATGAAGCCCAGAAATAAACCACATTTTTTAGGTACCTTTCCCACTTACACTGCACTCATTAATGCACCTCCCTGAGAACAAGTAATAAGTCTTAAATGTAAGCGGTCTCTCACGTGTGGGTTTATTATTATCATCCTCATCATATGCAAACATTTTAGAACACTTCTTTAATTCCTTTTGCTCTCTACTACATGCATCCCCCCAGCCTTTCCGTGTGGATCCCACTCACTTTGTGCATGCAGCTTTCACTCCTAAAGCAAAGTCTTCCTGTCAGATAAGCACAGTTGGTACAGATGAGATGTGCCCAGCGCGGTGAATCCTTTATTGACGGGCACCCCCCTGCAATACTTCTTTTGTGCACACTGTGCTGCAGGAGTTCCTGTTTCCACCTTCAAGGAGAGGATGAGTGACAATTCCTCCACCTGTAGGTGGACACAACCATCGCTACACTCTCCCGAGGCTGACGGAAATTCAGTACGTGACTGCACGCCCCTTATCGACCAAGAAGCTCTTGTGGTTTTTGGTGTTTTCCTTTTGGTTCCTCATCTATTGCAGAGAACATCCAGGAAGTGGGGTTTTTGCGATTATCATCTTATCTGCAGACCCAGTAACTTATTTATGCATTACCTTATCACTCCGCAGCTTCAGTATCTCCAAGTAAGCATCCTGAAGAACAGGTTTTGCATACTTTTCTGGTATCTCCATGGGATTTTTGTGACGTCTGAAGATACACCCGCTTTGAAATCTGAGGGAAAACTCCTGCCAGAGATGTGAAAAGTATGAATGCTCACAGATGTTACTCAGATAAGGAACTACTCATGGGGAATTCATGTTGCCTATTTTAGTTGCTGAATATAAATTATTAATGCTTTAATGTGTCCCATTTAGGTTTAGACATCACCGAGTTCGATGTCTTGGTCACAAGGCATCGAGGCTCTCTTAGCCCCCCATAGGGGGGAGCTGAGGGATCTATGGGTTAGGAAAGTCCATTTGTGTGTTGCATGGAAAAGGGAAGTTCCATCACTTTTCATACCAGTACAACACAGAGTCATTTAAAAAGAAAAGAAAATAGAAGTTTCTTTTTTTTTGACTCGATGTTACCGCTTAAAAAGTAGTTGTGCAAAATTTTTTCTTGAATTCTGAACTAATTTTTCTCACCCTAAGAAATGCTTAGAGATTTGATACTGAAGATAGGTTCTTTATCAACATTTCCCTCTCTCCATTTCACAGGCAACGCTTTCTGCCCTGTCCCTGGAAAAACATTAGTGGGCTGATGTTTTAACATAGAAAACACAGGAACTTTTTAAACTGACACATAAAGGTTTCCTCCTGTTTGAAGCTCCTAATCGAACTCTGCTAGCTTGCTACAGCAGAGCAGTCTACACCTTTTGCACTTGCACTTGTCACGGTTTACACGGCAGATTAACGTGAGGATAATAACCTCACAAAGTGTGTCTCCATACTGCATAAT
This sequence comes from Chloroceryle amazona, assembly GCA_027560015.1. NCBI lineage: Eukaryota > Metazoa > Chordata > Aves > Coraciiformes > Cerylidae > Chloroceryle > Chloroceryle amazona. Next base: position 1,808 of record JANHFX010027747.1, read on the forward strand.
CCTCAGTGTTTAAAATGAAATCTGTCTTCTGTGAGCAGGGAATGATTGGAGCAGAGCTTCGCCCTGCAGGTACATTTTCCACCACCCCATCTGTTGCCCCAGATAGTAGGGATGGCAATGCCAGTTTTGCTCGTGTTACTTTTAGGGCATCAGCTTTTTTTCTTTTTCCTTTAAAACTATTTTTCTTATATTTTCTGTCTCGAGTCTGTTGCAAACAACATATGAAATACAACATGCAAACCAGGGCACAGGCGTGGAATGTGTGCCAGAAGCCAAAGCAGGATAAAATATTCAAATAATGAATACATACATATTTAGGTCGAGGGAAACAAGGGCTCCCTGCAGTCACTTCCTTTCTGTGACTCGCACACATTGCTACTCCTTAGTAACAGCTTGCCTTGGATGGCTTCTTCTTTTAGCACTTTTCAGCTGAAGAGTTGGTCCCTGGAATCTTTTTGGTATGATCAGCCTCCACCCCATGGCAATCCTCTTTCCAGCAGCTTGAGGAAGCAACTTTAGCCTGTTGCAACCCAGTGTAAGGCATGTGGAGTACCCAGAGTGGAATAGGTCAAGTTCAAAGCATCAGATTTCCTAGATACCCCTAAATTTCATCGGAAACCGGTTCCATGATTACTTTGGAATTCCCCATGAGTTACTCAAGGTGAACTCTTGGCCAGATTAGCTCTGAAAGGTTTGGAGAGGTGAGTCCAACTGCAGGCCAGACCAGCAGCTACAACAGCTTTATCTACAAGAGCTTTGCTTTCCCCTCTCCCTTTCTCCTCTCTTCAGGACCATTATTTCCTGCTATGGGCTGGAAAAGCTTCTGTTCTGGGGGAAGATGGAACCACGGGACATAAATCATTGTGAATCATTTGCCTTTTGTTAAAGCCATCTGAGCTTCTGCTGTGGCATACCCAGGGCCAGCACGGTCTGTTTCAAGGGTACCTAATCGTGCAAAATTCCCTCTGCACACACTTTTATCTCTTTTTTTTTCTTCACATCTTCTCGATGTGAGACAGCAGCGGTGGCGACCCCCTTTGTCACACCTGAATCTTGCTCAGAGTGACCAGCACATGAGAGTTGGGATGAGAAAAGCTCCAGCTGCCCATTTCCCATGGCAGTTTACCTAGTCATGGAATTAAAACTGCTAGGTCAATAAATGTACGCGGCCAGGTTTCTAAACTTTGCACACAGAGATACAAGGCTGAAAGCTGGATGGCTGGACACCCTCGCACTGATCATTTTGTGTAAAGAAAGAGCTGGTTGTGGGTGTCTGTTGTTAGATCGTAGCACTGTGTGGAATGAGGATGGGGAAAAAAGCCTCTCCTTTTCCCCATCTCCCGTTCTGTCACGAGCCACATCTCCACTGCCTCACCTAGGAAAGAAGAGCCCTGACATTCAGTCACGTCAGGTCCAAATGCTCTGACAGTGGTTGCTTCCAACACTCCCCTGGGCAGCCTGCTCCATGCACCCCCAGGGCCCTGCCTGCTGTCCCCTTCAGAAGACCCTGAAGCTCTCCAGGGCAGCACAGCTGAGAAACTGCTCTCTGGTGGGTTCAGGTCTCCACGAATGTCTCTTCCCACCCTTGGAGGCAGATAAGTGATACTAAATTCCTGCTGGATTGGGAGAGATTCTCTGGCCTCCACAACCAGGCGGGTTGCTCCCTCTTCCCAAGGCAGTCGCTGGGAAGGAGTAAGTGGTGGCTACTCTGCTACCACTCAGGTGGTAGCTGCCCACCCATTTCAAGCCTACCTGAGATACCCATCCTCGCTCAGCATTAAAGCCACGTTAACACCACAGCCACTCCACACAGTCCAGATAAAGTGGCAAACGTGTTTAGCAGCGAGAGCAATGGTTGCAATAATGTATATTTTGTGTTTGGCTTTTTGCTTTTTCTTTCCCGAGGATGGCCCAGCTCCTCTAAATGGATTACTTTCATCTACAAGGATAACCCCCTGGGGTTTCACACTCCCTGCACTACGATAAAAAGCTCTTCCCAGTACTTCATCTAAACCTGTCTTCTCCTAATCCCCCAGCTTTAGTCTTGAAATTAAAACATGGTTTCTTTCTATCGTGAAGCCACTCAGCAACTAGCCTGATGAAGATTTTAACTCACGTTAATGAGATACAGTTCTCTTCTGATTGCTGTGACTCTTACCTGTCCAAGGACATTGGAAGAAGGTGGAGAAAATCCTGTTTCTAAATGGGGATGGAAAACCCAAACCTCCTTACCAGGATGCTGGGCACATCCTCTTCTGGAGCACAGCTGGCTGCCTCCCAGGTCAGCTCCTCTGCTGATCAGGGCTGTTGGGAAGAAACACAGCAGGGAGGGCCTGCTCCTCCTGCCTCGTGGGAGCTGCTTTGTAGCTGAGGCTTCACCCCTGGCCTCTGCCTGTGCTACATTGCTGCTGTGCCACGGTCATGCCCACGCCTGGGCTCTTGCTGCTGGGATTCTGGCCCTGGCCCAGCTCCACCAGCTCAGCTTCCCAGCTTCCCTTGGACATGCTGTGCTGCTGTGGGCTTGACTGGTGACCACCTGGCTGTGTCTGACCCCAATCTGCCCCAGACCTGGTCCCCAGACTGGCTGCTCAGCATCCTGGCCCCTGATTGAGGAGGCTCTGCCTCGCTGGTCGTGCTGCCGCGGAGCAGCACTGAGGTCCTTGCACCACCTGGACTTGCTTTTGGCTTTCCAGAGAAGGATTTCATCCCATCCAATAATATTCCCTCCGATTCAAAACCCAAGGGAGACTGAATTTGCCTTGTGTGGCCACGCGATGGAGCTGTTTCTTCCCAGCTCATCATTTGCAGTGACTAAGAGCAGATGGATCAATATTTATACTGCATGCTCAATAAACGCCAGCCTGTTTAAGCTGAAGTCAATACAAGCAATACTGATTCACACTGCCTGAAAAATCTGTCCGTATTTTCTAAACACTTCAGCAGAGTTAAAATCCCTGCGCCTTTAGAAGAAGAAAAACCTTGCGTTAATATCTCTAGGTTAATATTTTGCCATTATGTAGATCAAAGACTTTGGGGAAATGACATTAGCTCTTTCTTTCAGCACTGATGATAGTTTTTGACAGCTTCCTGACACTGATGAAGTGTGTTATGAAAAGCAGAGCCAGCAGGCTGAAGACACTGACTGAGTTCTGTTTTGATTAAAAGCATTATTGAGCTGTCACGCACTGTCATGCACTGTCACCTGTAAATATCCTCACAAGCTTCCCGTGAACTCGTGTCACGTATGCAGGCGGTCTCCGTTTCCACTGCTGCCTTTGCAGTGGCTGTCAGGGCTGACTTGGACACCTCCACTGAAAAGCAAAGACAGCTCTTTGCATACTGGACTGACCACCAGCCTGCCGTGACACAACGGGGTGATGGGCAGCAACAGGGACAGCAATAGAGTACCATAACTGACCGGGCCTGAAAAATGGGTTTCCATTTGAATGTGGCATTGTTTTGCCAGTGAAGACATCAATGAGCTCATGGGAGTGATCTAAAAATGATAACTAATGGGTTTGGAGAGGCAGTTTTGGGCACAAGGCATCAGATCTGTTGTGAGCAGGTCTTGTAGCTTGAGGTGTAAGCCATAGTACTGCAAGTGTGTCCCACTGTCTCCCAGTTCTTGATTGCATATGGCATTCACCTCAATTTTTCTTCTTTTCTTTGTGGAGTAGAGTTAATTAAGCTGTTTGACCCTAATGTGCATACAGTCTAAATGGGGACAGCACCGGGTCATTAAAACTCACTGGGAGGCAGAAAGATTAGCCTGAGATCATGATCAGTGTGCTCCCTCAAGCTTTTGGATCAAAAAAGAAAGGGAAAAGAATTGGAATTATATCAAACACCTTTTTTTTAGCTATTTTCACGATTCTGGAGACTCTATCCTGTCTTCAACAGTGGCTATCTAAAGAGAGCACATGAGCCTGGCCACTTTGCACCACCCACTTGTCCAGCACACACAAGTACACGAAGGCTGTGAAAGGTACCTTCCTGCCAATTCCTTTCGGTATTTATAGTCCTGTTGTCCATAAAGAAGAAAAGACAAGGGCATTAAAGACAAGCCACGTAAGAAGCCTGATGAGAAAGGAACATTGTCGGAGCTTTGTCTTTTTTTCCTACCCCACCAGAGCCACCTCAGGGTGCTTCCCTCCAGCTGCTGGTCTCAAGGGTAATTTCTGGCCTCTGGTCTGCTGTTCTCTCCTTTCCTCCTGCCCTGGGTGAGGGATCCATGCCGTTTGCAGGCTGGGAGTCTGCAGGCGATGCACGATGAGCAGCGAGAGGGGAATTCACTGTCAGCAGAGCAGGCTGCTGAACTACAGCCCCTGTAACCATTCATTGCACAGAGCCAGGAGATGCTCCGGGGAGAAGCCCGTAAACATCACACAGAAGGCACCAGCGTTTTCCCTGGCTTTGATAACTGTGTACCTTCCAAATGCTGTCTGATGACTGTCAGACAGGGTAATTACAGGGAGGTGGCAGTTGCTACAGAAACGTGTCGCGGGAAGAGCCAAGCCAATTAGGCAAGTAAAAGCCAAAGAAATCATCTGTACGTAAACTGGCTTGCTAAACATCCACACCTCCTCTGATTGTAGGCATTTGTGTGCGGAGAGATGGAGCGTGTGAGTAGGTGGAGTGTTCACTATCAGCCGGTTGGTTTTTTTGAAGGGCAGTGTACATCCTCTTTAAAAATGAAAGAAATGACCACTTAGAGACAGGGGAAGCTTTGCTAAAAGGTCTGTCGTCCCCTGGCCTTATTTATTATTTAGTTCTTCAGCTGACTTATTTAATACTGCAAGGCACTTGGAGACTGTAGTTGGGTAGAAATATGCTGCACAAAATCGAGCTTCCTCACAGGAGCGGGAAACATCTTCAAAAGTTAATTGCTTTTCCATAATGAAATAAACCTCTTTATTACTTCTCAGCTCAATAAGGAAAAAGAATGTGCAGCACATCTTTAATTTCTTCAAGATGCATGCTCTGTAGGTAGCCTGATTCCCCTCTCATTTTCCATTTTGATAACAGCGAAAACTTCACACCAGTGAGTTGACTCTGACTGTATCTTGATACACCCAGAAGAAGAGAATTAGGTGCATTATCTGTGATATTTGCTTTTAATGCTGAAACCGGCTGGAAACACAGAGCCACATGATGATTTACTTCATAAACCATAAAGATAAAACCATAAAGCATAGAAGAGCTGCAAAAGAAACTGTGGACTTTGTCCTAGGCTGTTTAAAATCAACAGCAGTAGAGAGCACATTAAGTGGAAAGCACATGGGAGACACCCTCGTGTATTATTGTCACAAGAGAAATAGAAACACAGAGTTCAGTGTTGAGAGAGAATAGCTGCAAATATTAGTTATCCACCCAGGTAAGCAGGCATTGGCTCCAGGCTGAGCGACAAAACCATTCGTATGCCTTTTGCCTTCGCAGCAAAGCAAAACATCGCTCATAAAGCTACCGTAAAGACCTTGATTAAATAATGAATTCTCACCGAATCGTTAGGAGGTGAATTGTAGGAAATGCTGCCTTATGGCTGTTGAACTCACACAGCCTTTTACACCCTCGAACCACGGCACCTCGAGATCTGTGTATGTGTGGGGGGCTGTCGTGCGTTGGCTTCTCTGGGTGGGTGAAAGGGGGTACCTACAAATCCCTTCAGAGGAAGAAGGGAGAACAGAAAAGCAGCTGTTTCCTGAGACCTCCTTAACTGGTGTTGAGGGTGGTATTATTTGTGGTTTGCATGCTCCCAGGGCTTTACAGAGAGGATAAAAAGGTTGCCCTTGGCAGTAGTCCCTTACCACAGTGCAAAGGGTGTAACAGATCTCTGCTTCGAGCCAGGAGCCCAACGTACCCACCTGGTAGAAGTTGAAAATGATAAGGCTGTGAGCAAAGTTCTGGCTTGCATTGAAGGATCCTGGCCGTGGAAACCTGAGCAAGATCCCCCAGCTGCTGTCTTTGAGGGGAAGGGCAGGAAGAATAACTTTAAGTTGGGGTGACCAAGTGTGCTCACGGCTGTGTGAGGGAGAAATGGAGCAGCTGAGGCTTGATGCATATGCAGGAGAGGGTGAGCAAGTGTTGCATATGAGGGGCTGGATGGGTGTGTGAACAGCTGTATTACAGAGGGACACACGGAGGTTAAACAAATCCAGACTGTAGCTCCATCCCCTGCTGTACTGCGCAGCAGGAGTTCTGAAGAGAGCTTTACATTATTAATCTTCCAGCCACTTCCAGTTAGCCCTGAGAAGCAGCCACTCTGCCATGTCGTGCAGCAACGTCCCTGCAATGCCTCTCCTCCAAAATCACGAAGGAAAGCCACCTTGCTAACGGCACGCAGGGATCGATCAACAGCCTCTGCTGCCACGGAGGGAGCAGAACCTGTTCCGAAACCGTCTGGCTATCCATTGGATTCATTTAGTGGAGCAATGGAAATGAAACCCCTGCAATGCAAAAACACTTCCCTCGGGAGAGCAGGGGGATTTTTCAGGCACAGAGGTTTCACAGCTATTCATTCAGTTTGCATTTACGTTTTGATCTTGAGAGCTGCTGCGGCGAGGACTGAGGCTGGAGCTCTCAAATCATCAGCTGAGCACATCTGGAGCCAGAGGAAAGAGCTGAGAGATGCAAAGTTGGAACGGGGGTGTAAACATCTCTACGTGGCCCAGATGGTGCCGCAGGAAAGCAGGGTTCTGCTTGTGGAATAATGACTGGAGGTGACTTAGAAGGTGAAAGCATAGTGAAGGTGCAGCATTGTTCACACGGTAAGGAAAGGTGTAACACTGAAGAAGCTCCCGGGGTGGAGTGCAACCGGTGTGCAAGGAATGCATTCTGCAGTGGCTCCCTGACCAATATTGTCTGTGAAAGAGTGCGGAGAGTGCAGCAGAGTGAAGACTCCGTGGCCAAGCTCTGTGAATGACCACGGAGGTGGGAACTTTGTAGAGACCTCTCCAGAGCTGCTCCTTTTAACTTCACGCTGCGTTTGGTACAATCGCACGTGCCACGCAGACAGCGCCTCTATCCCCGGCAGTCCCCGAGAACCCACCCTGCTGTGGCTCTCCATAAACTGCACCGGTCACCAGGGCCTCTCACTGGTGCTGCCAGCTCCTTCCTGGCCGCGTGAGACCTGGAGCGCGACCGGACGGGGAGCGCAGCGCTGGCAGTGCATCCGGAGCCGGGAGAGTTCGGATACACTGAGCGTGGCTGGACTCGTAGTGCCAAAGTGAACATTGCTCACAACCTAAGCCCAGCCACCTCCAGCCCCTCTGATATCTGAGGACAAGCTGGAACTCAAGGGGGGGTATTTTCTGCCAAATCACTTTACCCTTTTACTCTAAGTGGCATAAGTTCTCCGTGAGGTTATCGGTCAGACAGCTTGGCTGCTGTGGGGAAATCTGGAGGCAGGATTTTGCCCAGAGTTCCAAAGTGAGCTTTATGAGGGAGGAGCTATGGTAAGAGATGTAGCATAGTTGGCTTCACAACAGTGTGAAGAAAAAAACTAATTTACAGGGATTAAACGTGATTTGCGCATCTCCGGCATTGGAAACGTTTCTAAGTGAGATTGTGATGGAACTGCCTCGTGGCAGCAGGGAGCCGAGGCTGTTTCTAGTAAAAGATTAATGAGATGAATGAAGCTTTCATCTCGCTGTTCAGTTCGTTGCTCTTATTTTCACTTCACATTGGCTGGCTCAGTGCAAGGCCTTACCAGTGAAAACAGCAACACGCTCAGAAGCTTGAAATCAGGATTGTCCCTCTTCAAGAAGCTACATGCTATGTTATCACGGGATGATCAGGCTTGACTTTTTGCTTGCAAAATAGGGAAGGGAAAACTGCCCGCTGAGGGAATTTAAGGGCTAGAGTTCCGTGGCTTGTGTCATGCAAGTGAAAAGCTTTCACAAGACTCTTTTTCTGCCTGAAAAAACCATAAACAAGCTGCAGCAGTTTTAATTAAGTTGATCATTGCTTTTTTCCTCCTTTGTTACCTTTTAATTGGACTTCCATATATCTTCTGACTACAGTGCTGCTTTTAAATTTTTTATTTTTGTGCGTGGCTGCTTCTAGCAAATCACAAATAACCTTTGTGTTTTGGTTCACCGGTACTAAGGCGGACCTGGTAATACCTACGGTCATCTCACAAGAGTACACTGAAAGTTAATTACAATGTGAAAAGCAATCCTAGATCCTGTAGTTCTTAATTACCATGCAGTAACTGTACAGCACTGCAGCCTTAAAACTAATTTAGTAATGAGTTACTGAAGACGTGACCTCATTTTATTCCCAGTATCCATTTTTAGAATGTGAAAATGTTCCATGTAGTCCATTTTCTGGAGCAGAGTGTTTGTGACTGACTAATTAGCAGCTGGGTGACACGGCTGTAGTTTAGTTATCTGCAGTATATTTACTACAGCAATAAAGGTGCTCGCTGCAGGTGGTGATGCATGCGACAAAGAAAGGGCTGTGCTCCCCAATCGATGTATTTATGCTGTAACTGGAAACTGCTCGGAGGCTTGAGGAGACTTTACCTCATCATTCCTGGAGCTATAATCGAGCAAAAGCCATCAAAGGGAGTTGTGGTACGAAACTAAGTAATGAGAAGATAGAAATATTTCTTCTGTTGGCAGGAGAAAGGAAAAAGCAGAGGTGGGAAGGTGCAGAGAAAAAGGAGATACACAAAGTTTCGTTGGATACACCGGAGTCTTAGCAGCTTTGCAAAGGGGAGAAGTGGTGCCGTTAACATCAAATTAATAGTTGCATTATATCATTGTCTTTCACGTCATGAAGCTCCCGTGCATCTCAGCACATCTATGCCGAATTTCTTGCACCTCATGCAAAATAAGCCTTGTTACAAGTTTTTGGGGTGTTAATTAAAACAAGCACGCAGACACTCTTCCTTCACCGGGAAATGGGAGAGACAAACCAGCAGACAACATCCAGATCCCGGGGGTGCTCCAGCTCTCCCTCTAGTGCTTCTACAGCAGATTTAACACCGACCTTGATTATTTTTTTAGCTATTTGTATTTTTTACCTTCCTCCCAAGTCAATGCAGTGTAAGTGGGCTGAGCTGGGCTGTGTACAGCCTCGGTGGTGTAAGCTGCCTGGTCAGCAGAACGGCTGCCCTGCAGCGCCGTGACTGGTCACCATCCACCTCAGCTCCACGCGCGGGAAGGCACCCAGTCAGAGGCGATGCCATTTGTGACTATGGCAGGGAAGCTAAAGGGCAGCAAGGTCCTTCAAAAAATAATTAGTTCTCTAAATAATAAATCTGGGTTCTTCAGTGACTTTGGCAGTATTTATTCCTTGAAACCTTGGCCTTTCCTCACTCCTGCCTTTGCCTGTTATGTCCAACGAACATTCCAGGGGGAATGTATTGTAAAACTCCACGGTGGGAGACCCATCTGTAGCCTGTCTGGCAGAGCACCGGGAAGCCTCAAGGGATGGGAGCGTGAAAGGGAACGTGACACAGCCATAACGTGAGCTGCTTCTGCCTTTGCTGCTCTACTCATATTCCCATACAATAAATGTCCCCTGCACAGGACAGGCGCAGTCCCACTCAGGACAAAGTGTTTTGAAGTCCGGTATTTAGGTGGGTATGTGTACTCCCAACTTCAAACAGGTTTGCCTTCTATACATGTACATGTTTCGGTTTATAACTGATTGGAGGAAACAAGAAGTCACAGGCACAAAACTCGGTAGCTCAGTACAGCCCTAGTCCCAATGTCCTTCACTTTTGTCCATTTTCATACAGGCAACAAGAGCTTCGGGACAGATTCAGTCTTTCCTTCTCTGTTTGTGTGCTTACATTCTATGATCCTAACTGGAGCCCGTAGGCAATATTCATACTACTTTTAATAGGCCTTGTTTGCAGGAACAGGAGCTCATTACAATGATTCCACCTCCTCGCCAGTCAGGGCTAGGTGTAAAAAGGCAATACGTGTGGAGATGGTGGGGTTTGAGTGTCTCGCTTGCATCCAGAATCGTTCTGGGCAGGACAGCCGAGGACCTGCTGGGTGGCCCTGCTGCTGCTTGGGATGGGCCACAGCTGGCAGGGGGGCTGGGAAGGGGGGATTTCTGCACTTAGACACCGAGTCCAGCAAAATGGGTGCAGGACCGTGTACGTTAAGGCTACCCCTGCACTGACCAGGGCATTCCTCAGCCGGGCGGGTGGCCAGTGAGGCAGCAGTGGTCCGCTCCACTCAGACCCAGACTGGTGGGAGTGTCACTGGCAGAGCGGGCGCGGAACCAGCTCCCCAGGTAATACTCCCTTCCTGATTGCCAGCTCTTGCTTTTGGGGATGTGCTGGTGAAATAAGCCTGCTCCTGAAAGAAGCAGTGACATGCTGACAGCTTCACTGCTCTGACAGGTCTTCAGTGCTGCCAGGGCTACTGCCAGTCTAAAGCAGATGCAAAAGGGGACAAATTTTAATGCTGTTGCTATTCTTCCAGTGCGATTACAGATCATGGATTGTGTATCAGCTGCTCAGTGGGAAAGCTTGGGAGTTCCAGTGGAGAACTGTAGGAAAAAAAACCTATTTATTTTCTTTTTTTTTGCTGTACCTTCTCTAATGTCTGTGTTTATTTCTTGAAACAGTCATAAAACACAACTGAGGTGTGTGGTTGTAGCGAGATAAGAGCTTGCAGTGAGAATCATACATTTGAGCAGATTAATTTCTGTGCCGCAAGACAAACAAGGTGTAAACACGCAGGGTGTAGCCCGATCTACTCTATTTTTCTGGCACCATTACAACCACCTCCCGCTGCAGCTATGCAGATCCCGCACTGTGAGCAAACCTTCCTTTAGCAAAAGCTCGCCTTCCTCAGCTGCCTTCCAGATTGAAAAATACCTAGAATTGCTGCCGCTGTGCGTTATCCAAAGCAAGGACATCCTGAGCTGGCACCTCCTGACTCTCTATTGTGCTCTGCTTCAGCATGTGACCGTGGCCGCTGCGGGCTGGCCACAATTTGGCCATTCACACAAGAGGAGGCCTCGCCGCTCGTTCTGTGCAAACATTGATCTTTCTGAACAATCAAATCCACAGCCGCCAAGGCCAGGGATTGGAAACGGGCGGTGTAAAAGATCCACTCGGTAGCTGATGTGTTCTCGATAGTTTTGTAAAGCAGTTTGCTGGGCAAACCGTGAAATGAAAACTTCTCTGCGCTTGGTGGTATTTATATTGGAAGAGCTCGGGCAGCCGGTGGTGGTTTTCAGCCGTTAAAAAGTCTCTTGAAGGCAGCCACAGTGCGTTGGTTCGCCTGCTGCCAGGGGATCCTCCCAAGCCAAAGAGCAATCGCGCTTCGCTCCGGCGCCGACCCAACAGGAGGGGGAAGAGAAGGGCCGGCAGCGGCGGCTTCGCACCTCGCTCCCCTCAGCTGCGGTGTTTGCGCGGCCCCTTCCCGCTCCCCGCTGAGGGGAGCACCCGCAACGCCGGGCGGCGGGTCCTTCCCGCCTCTCCTCCCGCAGCGGAGCGGCGCTGAGGGCACCGGCTGCGCGCGCCCGCGGGGCTGCCCGCAGGGCAACGTGCTGTACGTGAGGGCTGTGGCGGGACAAGCCCCAGGGTGCTGCTTTAGGTCTCCGAGTACCGGATTAAGAGCCTTGAGGTCGCGTAACGCGAAACCCCGATGTACACAGCGAATTGCCCTGGTCGGTTCCGAGCTCGTCAGCGTTCCGACACGTAAACTGTGCAGGGTCTCGGTGGCGGCCGGGCCGGGCCTGGCCCGCCCACCCCCGGCTGCCGCTGCTGCGCCTGC